>OZ038002.1:27450338-27587838 GCA_964035705.1 Porites rus | reverse complement strand
CGAGCAAGGTCTCTCACTGCCCCACCCTACCCAACCCTCCCCCCAATCCCGGCAGCAAGAGACCTTGCTCGCAGGCTAGACCCCCCCTCCCATCCCTCCGCCCTCTACCTACCTACCTATCTACCTACCCATTTACCTATCTATCTATCTATCTATCTATCTATCTATCTATCTATCTATCTATCTATCTATCTATCTATCTATCTACCTACCCCTCTACCTATCTACCTACCCCCCTCTCCCTGCCCTCCCCCCGGCCCGCCCCCGGGCCGGTGTACCAACTCACGCTTTCTATACCCTTCCCAAGGCCTTTTTTCTTCCTTCTCCTCGCCCCAAGCCTTCCCAGATCCAAGCCGCGATTTTTTTCTTTTTTTTCCTTTTTCATGCTAATCAGGCGGGATTCGAACCCGTCACCTCTTTGTTTGCCAATTCATTACCAATTCAATGCTTATGCTAATTGCGCTATCCCGGCTCGGTTACAGATTCAATGGTTTTTTTGTATGTTATTCATATGCAAATCAAATTCTTGCCCCTGATTGGCTGTTGAAAATAATGACATCATGAACCTTCGGCCCAGAGGTCCCTGAGGTCCCACAGGTCCAAGAACCAAAACAAACCAAAGTTAACCAAACATAATGGAAACTGTAGCCTTCTCGGCTTTGCGAAAGCTTCCTTTTAATCAGGATTCTTGTATCTTTCTGACCGCTGGTACATTTAAAAAAGCACTTAGCGCTTTCACGCTTTTTCCGACCGGCAATTTTGATTTTAGCTGAAGTTTTGCATAATATTGAAATACTTGAAATGTCCGTCGGTGCGTTTGCTTTCAGTCGGTGATCACAAGAAACAGTTTTTGTACGGTTAACAGTGATCAACATCAATTTACATTCTCGCTATATATCCTACCACTGAACAGTATCAATCCTAAAAGTCTGAAAATAGAGGAAACTGCTCAGCAGCGAAAAACATTGTGATTTCTCGTCGAATTCTCCTTGTTAGCGCCAGATGAACGGTAAAGGAATGAGTATGGAGAATGTGCATGTTAATCTCACGCCATTTACAAGTGTTCCTGTAACAAGCAAAATTGATCTTATAAATGAAAAACGCGAAGGTTATGTCACTTTTAATAGATTTGGAGCCAGCAATGTGACCCTTCAAAAACAAGAAAAAGTGTTCTTCTCTAACTAGGCAACTACAGTACCCTAGTCTGAATCTGGTACCCTTATAACTGCAATAGGAAATCTGCAAGTAGCACTGTAAATCATACTAAAATGCTACCGATGCGACCGAGAACTTGTGATAGAATCGTGAAATCAGCATGAAACATCAAAACAAGGTGATATCCTGCGTGTCCTAAGGCAGTTGAAATACCTTTTTTCCACAATGAAATATACTTACATCCTCTTACTTGAGACATCACAAGAGTCCCAGGGACATTTCCAGGAGATCTCCATCAGTTTCCAACTTGAACCAAAAGTCACTTGACAAGATGAACCAAACAAACATTGTTTGCCCGGCCTATTGACGATTAGTAATTCCATCAAGTCGTGTTTCTTTCGCAGGCAAGGTTAATTCAAGCTATTTCCAATCCAGTCTTAAAATCAGGCTGTTAAATGTCCCCAAGGTCCATGACCAATAAAGAAAATTCTCCAACTTCAGACGAAGAGCAGTTTGCAACTTCATGGTCTCTTTATCTACTGCATTAAAGAAAAGGAACGTACTATAAGTAGACTAACTCGCGAAGTTGAATGTGCGAAAAAGCGTCCTGTGGGTCTCAAAGTGTGGAGAAGTTGATCCTCAGTAATGACAAATGTATAATCATAAATTTCGCTTGTTTCTTCGCACACGTCCTTTTTTTCCCGTTTTTTTCTTACGTGAATGCATCCTTTTCTAAAAGTGCTTATTTTGAGTCAAGAATTTTATAAAAGTAAGAAGAAAAAAAATTGTACTGAGCAGCAAAACCCTCCCCGGGTCTAGCCTGCGAGCAAGGTCTCTCACTGCCCCACCCTACCCAACCCTCCCCCCAATCCCGGCAGCAAGAGACCTTGCTCGCAGGCTAGACCCCCCCTCTCCTTCCCCCTCCCTTCCCTTCCCCCTCCCATCCCTCCGCCCTCTACCTACCTACCTATCTACGTACCCCTCTTTACCTACCCCTCTACCTAACTACCTATCTATCTATCTATCTATCTATCTATCTATCTATCTATCAGCGACTTTGAAAAAACATTGCTTTGACGATTTATAAATATATAATTCTAGGCGCCCTTGGCTGTCTAAAGTTACTTGACAGGCGGTTGTCACTTTTGTAATCTGTGGCACGTTTGCGGTGACAGTTTTCACGCTTTGCGGAGTCCCGGGGTTTCTGGGGTGGAAATGAAGTTTTATGAGAGATCGTTGCAAGCTCTCCTTTCCTCAGCCCCCGCTCGTGCGTTCTCGCGAGGCTCACTTCGCTGGCCCAAATAGGAGAGCTTGCTCGCAGGCTAGCATAAATCCATATTGTGGCACAGTTCTATTTTGGGTAATTTATTATAATATACAAATGACTTAACTCTGAATGACTGAATTCAGTTCCAAGGAAAGCATTGCATGAAAAAACAATGTGTGCTCTTACCCTTTCTTTCAGACAATTAACGCACAATTTGGTGGGATGAACCGAATTTCAGGGAGGTTGTTTTCTTTGTGTTGAAGGTCTTGAATAATTTCCCATTTCCTAATGAAAATACAGTTGACTCCCGATAACCTCCACCCTCACTAACTCGAACCTCGCGCTAATTCGAACCAAAGTGGATTTCCCCTGGATATCCTTCATACACTTACTATAATTTTACCCTTGGTTAGCTCGAACCCTAGATAACTCAAACCTTCTGCTAGTTCGAAGTAATCTTTGTTTCCCTTCAGATAATTTCTATATAATTTTACCCTTGATAACTCGAACAATGTTACAAGCACGTGACAAGTCAGGAAAAAAAAAAAACGTGTACTGAAGTCCGAGACATTAAATTTATTTCAAAGCAACTGCATCAGTTCTTTGTCTTTACTTTTTGTCAGTCCAGTTCAAATTCAGTGTCCATTTCATCCATTCCTGTTTACTTTGTTGCTTAATTGCATTCCCTTCCCATCCATTTGCTTATAATTTTTTCTTATTTCTGGTTATTTGCTTCAAACTCCCAATAACTCGAACATTTTTCAAATTTAGAACGGTTTGAGTTATCGGGAGTCGACTCAGTAGGCTACAATCATGAAAAAGCAAGCCTATCTATCTCATTACCTCCTCACCTCACATTCAATGTTGAACTAAACTGGTCTTGTATGTGTACAATGATATTTTCCTGGACTTAACTTGTGTAAGCTGGGAGAGGGGAATCTCCAATAACAGTCCTGTTGTGCAAGCTCACTATGAATACAAAAAAGCTCTGTTCTCTTAATTCTCTTCTCAGCATCCTAGACGTCCCCCTGTCAAAAAGGTTAGAGAACATGAAGATTATCATGTTGAAAGGAATCAATGCCTGGAAGCTGGTGCAAATGGAACTGTCTACCTGGCTTACCGGTACTTGCAATCAGGCCCAAGGGAAGAGTTCTCTATAAAAAAGGTAAACTACAGTTACTTATGTAATGGCCATGGCCATAAGGAACCCTTTAATCTGACTATGTTCTTGCAAAATGGACTTTTAATTTCTATTCTGAGCAAAGCTTTCTCTTCTATTACAATATTTGTACCTGTTACACATCTTAACTTTTCTTATTTCCACTTATCTCATTTTTTTTTATTCTAGACAAATTTCAGTGTAGAGGAAGTGAAGATGTATGAAAAATAAGAAGACCACCCACACCTCGTTACTCACTATAGAGTAGCTTTCAGCAGTGAACACAGAAAGATGAACATTTTCATGGAACTTTGTGGTATGTTCTTCTCGTGTTGTTTGAGTTTACATGTATCTGTTGTTTACAATGCTTTTTTTAACTGGAGGCTGATAAAGGAACCAGAAAATGGTCATGATTGCAAGTTTGTTTTTGCTTTTATTCAGTAAAGAACTCCTTAACCCCAATCAATAAAGGATACAACAATATTTATTGAACTTAGACTGCTAATATTAACCCTCTAGCAACATATATATTCTTTTCACTCAGTCCTCCCCATACTGTGTATTACTTTCTTAAGGTACTTTTAAGGTTTACCTGAGAGAATTTGTTCAAACATGAATATATTCCATCTTTGATGATAATTTTATTCATTCTCATTACCTCTGTGTTTGATTCAACAATGTTGTTTGGAGAAATTAAAAGCTGGTCACTTTTGGGGCTTTAAGGGTTAATTCCTGTAGACATACGACTTACAAATGACAACCATAACTTAGACATGACTGATCCTCTATGTTTTTTGTTGGCATATGGCAGCCTCTTTTCCTACATGAAGGAATTAAACAGAAAGTTTTCAGACAAGGAAACCTTGAATTTTTTTTGTTCAAGTACTTATAGCAGTCTTCTACTTGCATAGCGTAAGAATTGTTCATCAAGATCTCTAAGGTAAAATAAGTTATCAGAGATGCTCTGTATGTATCTACAATAAGGGAAAAATATACTTATCCCATCCACTGGTTCCAGTTCGCTGACGATGCCGCTGTCATAAGCGGTCAGGAATCAGAAAATCAACATCTAATTAACCGCTTTATAATCTGGTGTAATTGGTCGAACATGATAATAAGAGTTGATAAATGTTCTACTTTTGGAATACGGAAACTGTGCACTAAATCTGTCCAATATTTACCCAAACTGTTGATCAATGGAGTTCTAATTCCCTGTGTGGAAATGGGTGAATCATTTCGTTACTTAGGTCGCTTCTTTGACTTCAACATGTCTAACAACCAACACATGTCTGAATTGTCCTCTCTTGTACAAGACTTGATGAATGACATTGATATAAAGCCACTACATCCTAAACACAAATGTCTTCTGTCAAGCCGTTATGTCCTATCTAAATTGTCCTGGCATTTCACTATAGCTAATATATCCAAAACCTGGATAACGGAACATCTCGACTCTGTAGTGAATGGCTATATTCGAAAATGGCTTGATATTCTGATATCTGGAACACTGAGCAATGTTTCCCTAGAACCCAATAAATTTGGTCTTGATATTTGTCCTCCCTCTATTAAATTTACTCGGTGCCAAACAGTTCTCCGAAATTCATTAAAAGAGTCACCAAATGATTCCTTAAAAGATCTCTGGAAATCGTCAAGCTGTCACACTAATTTTCAATATGATGTGTACAGATCCACTAAGGAAGTTCTTAAAGATTTCCGTTCTAATCAAGAGGATAAACTGCAACACCACCTAACATCTCAAGGTTTCTTCTTCTCAAATGTTATCAAGTACTCATTGTCATCTGTAAATTCTATTTGGTCAGAGGCCCAGTCTCATCTACCCAAGAACATTTACAATTTTACCATCCGCTACATCAACAACTTCCTCCCTACACGTAAGAATATGGCAAGATGGGGATTATCACAAAGTCCTGATTGCTCCTTTTGTCTTAATCCTGAATCACTCCCTCATGATGTCGCTGGTTGTCAACAGTACCTTGATCGCTTAACCTGGAGACACGACTCAATCCTTAACTTCATTGCCAAGTCACTTCAACCTGTAATTAATATTCACTCTTCACTCTATGCAGATGTTAATGGTTTTCTGAATCCCTCAATAATAACTGGTGAAAATTATCGTCCAGATCTTCTTTTCCTAATCCAGTCCAAGCGCCTATATGTTCTAGAATTAACATTTGGTTTCGAGTCCAACCTTAACAACAATGCAGTGCGTAAGAAAGAAAAATATCTGAACTTGATGAACGAAATGAGTAGAAATTACAGATGTGTGAGATTTGTAAATCTCTCCATGAGTTCCCTTGGCGTTTTCTCCGATGAATGCTCCACGTTGTTAGACATGATGAATGACATTGGTATTGACAAAAAGCAGCAACTTTATGTAATCAAGAAATGATAAATATAGCCATCAGAGCAACATATTACATCTTTTGTTGTAGAAACAGGAACTGGGAAAGCCCAGACTTAATGCAACTTTGATTTTTTTTTTTTGGCTTTTGTTTTGTTTTTTTTGTTTTTAACAATCCAATCTCAAGCAGCATTTGTAAATTGCCTATACGTAGCGAGATTTACAATTGTACATTCAAAAAGACAAATAAAGTTTCCATTATATTACTTGTGGGTATTTAGGGCTGTAACATTATTATTACCCAATGTGTCCATGCAGTCAATAATCTCTCAAAGGTTTCACTCAATAATGTTCCCTATACCTGGCCAAAATGTGAATTGAAACATAGTCTTTGACATTTTTAATGATTACATTGTTGTGTGAATACTTCATGAAACTAATGAACAAGCAAAGTTTTATCCAGTTTGCATTAAGCATGTAGTTACAGTTTACCGTTTAGATTTAAAAAAAACCTGTTTCTATGCTTGTCTGCTTTTTTACTTTTCTTGACATTGTTTGAACCTGTTTGACTAACTAATACAGGCACTCTGGTATGTCACATATTAAGCAGGTTCCACTGCAATCAGTTTGTTTTGTGTTTTTGCGGAAAATAACATAATGTGAAAGGGTATTGTTGCCAAGCTGGGTGATTTTTACACGGCCAAAATACTTACAGAGGAGATGACAGAGGCATGGTCTCACCCTTGAGGTACAAAGGGCTCTGCTGCACTGCACCTGAGGTATTCAACTAATTAGTCTACCTAATTGAGTAACTTAAAAATCAAATTAAGTTCTGTTGCCCTTCCCTTTTGAGGAACCTGTTGTAATGTCAGCATCTCATGTTGCTTGGCATTAATAATAATGTAACCCCATATGAATGTTTTATGCTGTGGTTCTACTTATCCTTCACACCGTTGCAAATTTTTTCAGGAAAATAACAAATGGTAACCTGACTGTAACCTGTAATTTCTGATAACAAAATTGGAAAGGAAGGGACACAAGACGCGCTATATCTCGACGATCTCACAAAAAAATTGGGGACTGTGAACAGTCTATGTGTATGGCAACATTACAAGGAGCAAAGTTTGAAAGGAAACAATAACCTTTTGTTAACAGTTATAGGAAATTGTTAAAGGCCTGCACAGAATTTCTTACAAATCATTTTTAAGAGAAGGAAAATGTACTGGTGTGCTGGCAATTTGATATGAACTGTTCTATTTTATAGAGCATCGTGTACTATGTTGACATTATACTCATGCTAAGTGGTAATCATTAGAACTGTTATTTACTACAAAAAGAAGAGACTGCAGAGTTTAAAAAGCATTGTCCTTGTTATCAAGCTCATTTGACCTGTACTGTACCCACTGTATAGTCTCTTTTAATCAGGCCTATAGGGATTTCCCTGTGTTCCAGCATCTACAGATACGACTTAGCCGTTTATGTCCCAAGATCCACATACAAATTCTCCAGACTGATCTCCATTTAATTTTAATTTGGTTTAAGGTTGAGGACTGGTTAAGAGTCTGACTTTTTTTACGCACATAACAAAAAAGGAAAGAACGTAATGCTGGATTATTGTGTCATGAATCAAGTAAGATACACAGAAATTCGAGCCCTCAATGTCATTCACACCCATCTTATGGGTCCGGTGCCTCAGATACTGAGCTGCAATCTAGGACACCTACTCTGTACATGGGACCCCAGGGAAGGTTCTTTTGGAATGTTTAAGCCACCAGAACCCTTAGCCTATACCAGACCTACCGTAGTTCAGCTGGATTTTTCTCAGCTTCCCCCTCTCGTAGGATTTGCTAATCTTTTTTTTCCGAGTGTCATTTCCCGGCTTCCCTTGTCTTAAACCAAATGATCAGTTTTCTGGAAAATGACCCCTATTCTAATCCTTAACTCTCTGATTTCTTCACCCTATCACGGACTAAGTTCCTTGATAACCACATACCTATCTATATCCCATATATGGCAGTAACCCCTCCCCCCACCCCTAAAGAGTAGGACACATTTCACCACTGCTGGAATCCTGCATGATGAAATCTAAAACTTTTGCAGGTGATGAGATTGAAGCCTCATAAGAAGCCAGCAGATGTGTATAGCTTGGGCTCACTTTTGCTTGAGCTAACAGTAGGAGCTCGAGCTCCCTCTGAAGATCCAAAGTCATTGGTACTGAAGGTATATATGCACATGGCTTTATAATTTCACAACTAATCATAACTACATGAATAACAAAATTCTCAAATATGATTGGCTATCAACGGTCCTGACTTCAGCACTAATGACAGTATTCTTCCCCATCTTCTGAGATGAAATTTTACTGTGGAATTATACAATTTTCCTGCCGCTGAATCAAGACAGATTTTACTTTTGTCCTTTTCTCATGATGTAATAAACATTTAATCCTTCGTATTAATCTGTTTTATGCATGTTCTCCCAGTTGTTCATTCTCACTTTACATTCAATAATATATTTTACTCAGAGCGCTTACCATTTCTAGCCAGCCACCCAGTCCATCTGAAAAGAAAATTTTGAATGACAAGATCTTAAAGCGAAAACTATCGAGAAAAGCCTATTTGATTTTCAAACAGACCGACCAGGCTGGCTATTTCTGACTTTTGGTAGTCAATTAGGGCCTGTTTACATGGAGTGGGGGACGTCGGTCTAGTGGGGTTGGTTTCTTTTGTTTTCACGCTCTGGAGGACACAAAACAAAAGAAACCTACCCCACTAGATCGGGGTCCCCCACTCCATGTAAACAGGGTCTTAGTGTAATTCTGATAGTATTAATAGACCCATTGCTCAAACTAAGAGACCTCTTGGTCAAACCAAATGTACTTAGAGAGAACAGACATGGGTCTTTATGTACCCATTGCATAGCCCCCTCAGCCTCACTTATGTTAGTTCAATGTCCCTGTGCTATTTGCCTGACAAAAAATCCTTCGTTTACATAAAGTACCTCAGATCAGTCTTAAATTTTTTGTCGATTAGGCTCATCGGATGGGTGATATCTTATATTCCTACTCACCCACCCCTAGTTAAGATGGGTCCTGGTTGGGTCCGCCTGCCCTACGTCAGTATCACATGCAACTGCTGTTAACTTCATATGTGACGTACAATGTTAGCATATTATTTTTCACAGATTAAGGAGTTAAAAGCCAAATATCCTGACTTGGCAAAGTTAGCCAAAGCATGTGTACAGGTGGGAAAAATGTTTTTCATTTACAGCTAATGTAAATGGGTAAAAGTGGCATGCGTCCAGACCTTTTTCAACTCTTTTGAAAAGCTTAATTCTTGCCGTCTACTAGCCTGCGAGCAAGCTCGGGGAGGCTGTAGATGCAAGGGAGAAAAGAATACCCGAGTATTTAAACTCTGGACTGCCTAGAACAAATCCCGCTAGCGGCTATGAGGGGACTAAAACTAGGGGCCTCGGGATTGCAACATCCAGCCCGGGGGGGGGGGTACTCCCATACATTACCTACACGGGTATGTGCCGCCCAACGGGGTCGTGATTTTGAAGCTCCTGATTTAGAACGGGCTATCCATTTGAGAGGCGTTTTCTAGAACGGGGTATAATATTTCGAACGCACGAAAGCTCCAGTTTTGTAAGTAGCCATTTGAAATTATCCAAGGACAGATTGCTTTTAAAAATACGGGTCAATGCGTTAACAAGCAAACTGTTGTACTCTTGTTTCACCCTGTGTTTTAGCGTGCAGGGCGGGCGTATTTTGGTCACAGGTAACCCAGTTAATTGTTGTTGTCCTTATTCCTCCAACGAAGTTTCGTGATAATTTGCCGTAATTTGTTCAAATTCGCTCTATATACAATAATAATATGCAGGTAGGAGACACGAGATGCCATTTTCGCCGACATGCTCTCATTCAACACAACTTTTTCCAAGAAATTCGAACTCCAACGGAAAATAAACAAGCCAGGATCGTAGAAATAGGATAGCAGCAGATATAGAAACCAATGAAGCTTTCCCAGATAGAGAAACGCATCCCACAGACTTTGACAAACTCGAAGGATATAATCAAAACAGCCCGAGAATATGCTCGCCGAAGCAGCCGGGCCAGATCAACGCGCGGCCAAGAAAATGAGGCCTGGGCACTGTACAAGAAAATCCATCCCGGGAGTCCTGAGGTGACGTTTCTGGGGACCGATACATCGTTTGCCCAAAGTCACCCTACCCTGCTGAAAATAATACTTGATAGAAGGTAATTGTTCTTCCTAGCCAATCACAATTCGCCAGAGCAAACCTCGCACACACGCCTAAATTTAAATGGCTAAAAAAAGTAAATAAAACCAGGATTGTCTGCCGAGTTACGAGGCGCCCCATTTCTTTTACTAAGGAACGCAAATAACAGTAATGAATTCATGAAATAATAACGCGAAATACTTACAAGGTGGGCTAAAAACTAGGTTGAACAAGAGGTAGATGATGACCGAGATACTATTGCTGTGAACTCTCAGCGAAACGATCGTAAATAAACGGTGAAGCTTACAAAATAATGTCAAAAATTATACAGAAAATTCCAACAGAATATGAATTGCGATGACTGAGACGAATGTGAAAGTCATGTGCACCTGTAAACAAAGAACTAGGACGATTAACATATTTAGCGATTAATGCGGCGGTAAAACGCCGACTTCTTGTCAATACAACCGGACGCTCTATCAGTTAAATATGTGAACCATCGTGACACTTCTCTTTGAATTTGGTCCTGTTGAACAAATGCCGCGGTTAGAGCCAAAATTCACTGATATGTTTTGCTCGTTTTAAGTTTTGTAAATCCTCCTTCGTTGTTATTTCCTTTGCCCTTATAACCTTGCCCTATTGATGTTTGATAGACTTTCTGAGGACCAGCGCCAGGCGCTGAATATAGTTCGAGAGGGACATAATATCTTTATAACAGGCCAGGGTGGTACGGTTAGGAAGAACAATTGCCTTCTATCAAGTATTTTTTCAGCAGCGTAGGGTGGCTTTGGGCAAATGATGTATTGGTCCCCAAAAAACGTCACCTCAGGACTCCCGGGATGGATTTTCTTGTACAGTGCCCAGGCCTCATTTTCTTGGCCGCGCGTTGATCTGGCCCGGCTGCTTCGGCGAGCATATTCTCGGTCTGTTTTGATTATATCCTTCGAGTTTGTCAAAGTCTGTGGGATGCGTTTCTCTATCTGGGAAAGCTTCATTGGTTTCTATATCTGCTGCTATCCAATTTCTACGATCCTGGCTTGTTTATTTTCCGTTGGAGTTCGAATTTCTTGGAAAAAGTTGTGTTGAATGAGAGCATGTCGGCGAAAATGGCATCTCGTGTCTCCTACCTTGCATATTATTATTGTATACAGAGTGAATTTGAACAAATTACTGCAAATTATCACGAAACTTCGTTGGAGCAAGGACAACAACAATTAACTGCAGAGTAAGTTTCATTGATCTTTATTTAGTATTTCCTAGAAATTCTAGGATCGTATTTTTACCCCATACAAACACTGTAATTTTACTGGAACCTTACTGTGGTACTATCACAGAGCCTGGGTTACCTGTGTCTTGGGGCGAGCCGCGAGCGCAGACTGCGCCATCTTGGATAAATAGGCACGCGGAAGTCTGGAACGAGTCCATAATGTACCTGAGGGAGATGGAGACGGGCTCAAAAGAAAGCAACGGGGGAGGAGAAGGAAAATCATTAGCTTCCGGGCGTTTTTCTGTGCGGGGTGAGAGATTTTGCGTCATAATTAACCGCATTGTATCCACATGCACAGGAAACGTACTCTGCAGGATTATGAAGAAGCATTTATTTGATGTATAAGTCGAACAAATAAAGAAATATCTATTTAAAAAAACAGGGCTATCTCAATTTACAAACTTTCTAGAACGGAGTATAAAAAATTGGCCCATTTCTAGAACGGGGTATCAATTTTAGGGGAAATTTTTTTTAGAACGGGGGGCCAATTTGGAGTCCCGGGCGGCACATACCCACCCAAAAAATAGCCAATCCTCCCCCCCGGGCATCCAGCGCTCTTACCGCTTGGCCACACAGTAACAAAATGGTAGGTATCCTCTTTCCCCATAAACGGTTTGCAGTGTAATTAGACATAAAACCGACACAACCTCAGCTTAAATCACATTTTATATTTCCAGACCGATTATTGCCACACGCTCATAGAGAAAAATCGTTACGTAACGTTGCCATGGTGGCAAAATTTGTGGATCTCAACAAACCGTGGTCCTGCAAATTTGGCAGAAAAAATGTTAAAAATGACAGGTATGACTTTCCTGTACATCATTGCACTTCGAAACAAAGCGGTAGCCCATACTTTCCTTCCATCGTTCGACAATGCAAATGGCCGTCTCGGTCAAGAAAGATTGAGATCCAGAAACGTTTCAACCATTCTTCACTTAAGAAACGAGAAGGGAACTGCAGTCACAATGTGTCCCGCAATTGTTTCTGGAATCGTTACTGAGCACGCGCCAGTCAGCTATTGGTCAATTGTTTTTCCTGTCCCTAGTAACAGTCTCAGAAGTCTGTGCAAAAGTTAACGCGGCCCAGTTTCCCTCTCGTTTCTAAAGAAGTGAATGGTAACGTCACGTTGCACTTCTCTCTCTATCATGCACTGACTGTAAAATAAAGCATCTCTATTATTCGTTTTGTTTACGACGTCCTAATTTTTTACACGTTACTGATAATAAAATTAGATGTTGCGATTTTCATGTCTCACAGGAGCCAATGGATCGTCCCACGGCCTCCTCCTTGTTGCATTGTGACATTGTCCGTAATTATATCAGGTAATATTGTCAGAATTGACGTTACAGACTGATTTAATTAGTGAAGTTTTCGCGCTCTGGTATTTTTGATTATTCTGTTGTTTGCTTTTTCTTATAGGTCTCTAAACAGTCACCCGTTACCGAACTTGCGGCTACATGAGTAGGACAGTGTAGCACTAAGATAGGTTACTGTCTGGTTTCGCTACGTGCTATTTTGCTACACATTTTCTATGCATTCTTTTCTCTAAACCTTTGAGAGGGCGATAGCGGACCTGGGATGTAGATAGCGAACTCGCATCTTGCGAAATCGACAGGTTGATAGTCTCCGACGCAGCCGTTTTTGTTTCGTGACAAGAGTAAAACGGTTGCCTGGGAGACGAACGAGTGCAAAACTTTAATTTTAATTTTTAACGAACCTTAAAAGAAAAGTATAAAACTGGTGTAAAGCTGTTGTCGAGTTTCAGTCGCGCTCGCATGCAGCTGAAAGCCTTGTAGTATGTTAAGGTGATGTTACACAGGACGATTCTTAACAATGAATTTCCTGGCGTTAAAAGTTGATACCGTGTAGCATGGACGCTTGGTCGATTTTCTGCGCACTATTATTTTGTGTTGCATCCTTTTAAACAGGCTTCATATACTTGCAAGGCCAATTCAAGAATTTTACCCAAGTTAGTTCGTGTAATATACGTTTCGTTATTAATCGTTCCGTGTAACATCTGCTTAAACTTGCTACGCCAACTTGGAACAGCGGCAGGAGCTAACTACCGTCGTTGCAAATCGTTCCGTGTAACATGAACTTTAAAATCGCGAAATCAACACGACTCCACACGCGAGAAAACTAGTACCAGCCAACTTAAATTGTATAGCTCTTACCTAAATAACAGATAAGCCATAAAAATAAATGTAACATAGTAAATTTTGATAGAAGTATAGCATAGTTTTGTAAAAATAATTATATGCAACTTGAAAGGGTTCTTGGCATGTAAAATTGACAAGTAAATTAAGGTAGTTTTGGAATGTATAAAGTATTTGAATCGTGTAAACTTGTCTTCGTTTGGTCAAGCGATAAATATGCTTTTATATGCTGCGATTCAAATACTTGGTTCTAATTAATTATGTTTTATAACGAGTTGGGAACAAAGTAAAATAACCAAGGTATAGGCGTCTCTCGTCTCATTGATTTTTCTTTAAAAAATCATCATCGCAGCAAAGCTATATTTCAGGAGAGCGTTAAAACAGCAACAGGCTCCTTTAGGGGGAGAAAAGGCACCTCTCTCTTCGCGCTCGTTACCGTGGTCACTCGTCCCCCCTCAGTTTCTTCTAACGAGCCTGTTCCCAGGCTAAAATAGCTTTTAGAAATAAAAGGACACAATTTAGACTTTTTCTCTTTAGTATATTTTAGCGAGTCTAGTTACATAGAAATCCGACTTGGTCTTTACTGAAAAAATTCAGGGGTTCTTACGCTTGGGTATTCTTACCTTCAGGGGTTTTACGAACAGGGGTCTTACAACCAGGGATCTTCCATCCAGGTGTCTAACATTAGGAGGTCTTAGGACCAAGGGTCAATTTAATAAAACTTGTAAAAGTCCGGGGGTCTTAGCTCCAGGGGTGTTACGACCAGGATCTTACATCCAGAGGTCTTATGACTAGGGGTCTTCCATCTAGGGGTCTTACCACCATTGATCTTACAACCAGGTGTCTTACATCCAGAGGTCTTACGACCAGGGGTGTTAAATCCAGGTGTCTTACAACCAGGGGTCTTACGACCATTGATCTTACATCCAGGGATCTTAGTTCCAGGGTCTTACGACCGGGGGTCTTACGAGCAAGGGTGTTATATCCAGGGGTCTTACGACTAGGGGTCGTACATCCAGGGGTATTAGGACCAATGATCTTACATCCAGAAGTCTTGCGACCAGGGATCTTACATCTAGACTTATTACGACCAGGGGTCTTACATCCAGAGGTCTTACAACCAGGTGTCTTGTATGATTAATCTATTCAATAGCGTCTTGAATATTGGTAAATATACCCTATTGGCTGGAGTTTTGGCCTCATTGTACCCATATACAAAAAAGATGATCAATCAAAGTCGAAAGTTACCGGGGTATTACTCTGCTCTCAGCGTTAGGTAAACTCTTTACATCTATCCTTAGAAACAGATTGTACGCCTACATGATCGAAAACTGAGGAATAAGGCGGCTTCGGAAAAATGCATATTTTCCCTCAGTTTGTGGGGAGAAGTGTTGCGTGAAGACACAAAAAACGGCTGTGTAGCAGCCTACTGACGCGATAGTCGCAGCTGTTTTTAGTGTGCGTGATGACACTAAAAACGGCTGCGAGGGAGACTCTCTATAAGGTGGCTCGATACGGTTTTTCATGGTCAATACCTCCCATGTTTGAGCATAAACTATGTCGCGTAAAAAAAAAAAATGGAAAAATCGCCACCACAATTGTATTAGATACAGATGAAAATTTGTTATGATCAGTTGGAATGACATCGGAGTTGTCATAGCAACGAAATGAAACCATTACCTGGGAACTGTTCTTCCAAAGTCGTTCACGGGAGCTCTTTCTTCCAATAGCCGCCTCGATGTTCGTGAAGTTTAAGGAAAATCTTTAAGAGCGTTATCGAGATATTTTGGGATGAAGTTTTTTTGGTTGGAAACACGGTAAAAAAAAATTCTTGATATTCGGCCGTTATCTGTAGAAAACGAGGGCTTTTGAAATGCAATTTCAACTCATAGTACTTTTGTAAACATTTTGGTGTACTTAAAGATATCAGCGAATAATTTTGAAACCGCTTGATAGATTTTTTTAAAAATTCAACATTTGTGAGATTAACCGTTTCCGCCATTATATGACTTTTTAGTTTCAAGATTAATATATATTGTAAGGCAGTAAAATAAGGGCTACACTTCTCTAACACTTTGCATGTATGAAAGCTAAAAAAACGTTGTTACCTTACCGTCGGTAAATTGTCGTCCTTTTGCCCGAGAAGTGGTATTTTGGGCGATTTTGAAGGAATTTGAGTTCCCTGTTTACTGTTCCTCTTAATCAAAATCCTTCATTGCAAGAACAGGGACATCATTTACCTTAATTTATTTTAATTCCAATTCAATTTATATGAAAATAAGAGAACTAGACTGATATTATGCGCCCCCTGAATTTCTATATATTACGGCAACCAGAAGGTCATAAAAGCAGCAAGTCTAAAAAGTAAAGCAACAGCTTCGCAAGAGCATCGAGCTTTCTGTCTATATGTTCCCCTTTTATGCACAACTACAACGTGAAATGATCAAATCTTATAAAGTTCTCTTGAGAACGTGAACGGCAAGGCGATAAATTTTATTGTGTCTGTCTGAGCTCGGACGTAGTCTCCAGCTTCATTTTCCAACCTTAAATTGGATGAGCAATAGTTTGAATTAGGACCTGAATTCAGTTTCTCAGTGGCGTTTTCGGAAGGAAGGTTTCAGTCAAAGTGAAGTAGACCACCTATTTAGCGCCTTAGTTTTACCAAATTTCACTTATGGTCTGCCTGTTTACAGCGCTGAAGACTCAGATCTCACGGTCATACAAGACTTTCTGGGTAGATGCTTTAAAAGGAAATACACATCTAAGAGAATGGACATTCGAGAACTTTTAGAAAAGGCAGATAAGAAGCTTTTCAAGGTACGTTCAGTGGATCCCGATTGCCCGCTTAGTAACATCATTCCGAAGAAGAAAGAAACAAAGTATCAACTCAGAAACAAAAGTGCTCATCGCCTGGATATAAAGGCTGGTAGATTTAAGAGTGTTTTTGTAAATAGGCTTATTTTTAGATATAATCTTTGATCTTTCTATTATTTGTATACAGTACGTCTTATGTATTTTTAGACTCCCAACTGCTGATGTAACTTAAGATATGTCTTTTTATCTTAGAAGGAATAAAGATTGATTGATTGATTCATGAAGTCCGCGACGGTCAGCGTTTACGTTGCCTAAGTTCGCTAAAAGAGACCCTTAGAATCGAGGACGAGAACGAATACCAGTACGAGGTTTGATTTAAAGTTTTTTCAAGTATTGTCAAAAAATAGACACCACGGAATTCTTCATTGTACTTTTTTCACCAGAAAAGTTACCACTTTAAAGTTAAGACCTCTCCCGATTGCAAAATGGTTAGACTTCTAACACTTGTTAACTTGTTAAGTTACATGACTTATGTCGATTTTGTTCTAGTCTTGTTTGATTAATGTTTCTTTATTGTTTCATTTTGTCCCTTGTTTCATTAATTAGACCCTTACTTGAACTTCGTTACTGATTCTGATTATGGCGGGGATCCCGTCCAAACCCTGGCGGTAAACTTGAAAACTCAATTGTCATTTTTTTTTTCAGTCAAGGAAATTCCAACAAACAAGTGAAGATTGAGCTCTTAGCTAATTCAAGAGCTCATTCTTTTTTTCATTTTTCCCTCTTGCCACTATTAAATGAATCATCGCAAAAGCCATCGCAAACTTTTATTTCTTTTCATTTTACTATCTGTTTATTTCTATTATTCAAAACAATCGCTTAAAAGCTACTTCCACGAGTCTGTACTCTGTTTCCGTATTTGGGAATTTCTGATAAGATTCTTATCCCAATCAAATCACAAAGCAATGTCCAGAAGCATAAGTTATCGTAGTACGCTTGACTAATATTTTTAGCAGTTGGAATCCTTTAATAGTTAATGAACAAGCCTATGACCATGGTGGTGAAATCTGACGAAATGGTATGATAAAAGTTTACCGATGAATAGAATGCGAGGTTCTTAGTCTATGCTAACTTTTTTCACACAGCCCCTCAATAATGAAAGTGAAGTTACCGGTAATCATTCTTTAAAACTGCAAAATAAAAAGGAAGGAACATTTCCTATTTCGAAGGAGAATTCTGTTTGTGATAATTATTCAAATTAAAATTTCAGGCTATGACAGAGAAAGCTGAGCAGTACCAAGCACAGCTGGCAGTGAAAGAAAACCTAATTAAAATGTTACACCATCTAATCAGCGAACGGGAGGAGAAGATTGAAACCTTAGAAAACCACATACAGGGAACAGTTCCCAAACATCCCAAACCGGCCAAGCCTTCAAGTATTGCTAAACTTGTTGAGGCCGTACAGGTGGCCCACAAAGAGATAGAATCCACTATATGTGGTTCAATGCAGATTACGAGAGAGTGACGTTTAAGACGCAACTCTCGGATTTGGAAAAAAATTAAGACAACCAAAAGCTTTTATTATAGAATTGCAGAATGCAAGTAGTGTAGGTGTTTTACTTTTCAATTTTTCAAAGTAATGATAGAGCCGCTCTCCAAAGTCCAATCTTTAACCGTCTCTGAGAAAAAAACTGAGTTCTTGGTTCTGCGGGTCTCAGTTTGGCTTAAAATAAGGCCGGGGCCCAGACCCACTGCGCTCCTCCCCTACATCCACCCCTGTAAGTGCTTTCGAGAGAAGTACTGAGTATTTAGTATTCTGTAGTACTTTAAGGTAGCTGGAAGGATTCATGTACTATTAAGGAGCTTCTTTTCACCAGTAGAACAAAATAGAAACAGACGAACAACTGGTCATCAGAGAAGAAAGGAACAAAGTGTCGAGCAGAACAAGGTGAAACTGACTGATTAATAACATATTTTCTCTGAAAATGGGAAAGAAACTAACGTTAAGAACACGTTAAAGGAGGGTGATTATAAACCTACTAATGCAAACCATAGCACTGTCCTTAGTCCAAATAGTCTATCCGACAATTCATCGCAACACCAAGAGCGAAACGCGCGAGACACGTAAATAAACACGCGCGTGACAGAAGGCGCGAGACGTGAGAGGCACGCAACTTTTTTCTTTTCGGGCTGCCACCCTCGATTCTCGCTCCCCTCTCGCGGCTTCGCCGCTAGACCCGGGCGCGCGCGTGCATTCCCCTTACTAAATCTGAAGAAAAGGAGACACTCTTCGCAGTCTACTCACGTATATTTCCAACTGTAGAAAAACTGAGAAGAAATGTAAGAAAGACCCACCGCCATAAAAAATAACGTCCTTAAAAGGAATATAAAGAGTCTTGAGCAGGTCATCGAAACGTATTTATATGGAGATACTATACTGTATTTAAGCTTAATATAGCTAGGCCGGTTGGTTAGCAACATGATTTATCTATCAAAACTCTGAAGTAAAGTAACAAAGTTATATTTCAAAAAGAAAAGTATCTCTAACTTTAGGAGTGAAGGACATAACAAGTAAATAAAGGAATAAACCAGTTAAACCTTAGGCTACAAATTTAGCACATAAGCAGAAACTGATGTCGCCTCTTTTCCCAGATTTGCTTAATTCTTTAAATTTCATTTAGACATCCGTACGTCCACCTTCAAAGGGAGAAGTTTCAACAGAAGACGTCATGGACGTAATCTTGACAGCCAACGGACCATACAAAACGTCAGCGGGTGTTCGTACCAGTTTCACAGCCCGTATCCGTCCAAACGTGAAAGTGATTGAGACTGCTATGAAGCAATTACAAAAAGCTGCAATCTTGGACAAAACTGTTGACAACATTGCATACTTGGGGGGCATTTTTTCTAAACTTCGTAGCCGACCGATTCTTCCCTACCCCCTCCCCCTTGAAGCAGTGTTGTTGGGTCTTCAAAAGAAAGCCGGATCCCTAAGCATTTGTAGGAAGGAACTTTGAACTGGGGAAGGGGGTTTTCTTTGCGCAAAGCCGTTGATTTGGAAATAGTTTTGTTGCGTTAGGTAGTGCACATTAATAAAAACATTTTCTCAACTAGTTTTGTCCAGGATTGTATTTGACTGGAAAAGTCGATTTTGAGCATTTGACGCGGGCATATAAATCTGTTCTTTATATATTTCGTTCATTTCACAGAAAAGTAGATAATTAATGGAAAATAAGTGACAACAGAGGAGTTGATGACAAGAAAATCAACTTGTATGTCTTTCTTGATTCAAGTAGCCAATCGTGAACGTTTGTGAATTTCATTTTCCATGCAGGGTTTTTGTGCGCCCTTTGAGTGCAGAGGAGCAGGCATACATTACGTTTTTGGCGGACGAGAAGGACGTCTCTTTCAAGGAGAGCAGCCATAAAACAGGAATTTCACCTGCTACGATTCGACCAACAAATAACACATGAAACTTTTGCTGAATTTTCAGGGCGCGTGACCCATACTTTGAACAATTTTCCCATCGCCGAAATAGATAAAACAATCAAAGTCAATGAACAAGCGCTTGCCATTAATAACAGCATCAAATGGAAAGAGGATGAAATATTAACAAAACTTGTATTGTAACTTGTTACTTTCCAAATTTGAAAGCTGACTTTTGACATTGTAGCGATGTCCAGCGCAAAAGATCACACTATGAAATCTAGAAATGTCACGCGCGGTAAATGTGCAACTCGGCACAGATTGGTTCCTCTTGGTGCCGGTTTGTGCAGTTTGGTTCAACCCGGTTGAAATTAGTGCAACTTGGTGCAGACTGGAGCAGTGTGGTGCAACTTAGTGCAGATTGGTGAAACTTGGTGTAGATTGGTGCAACTTTGTGCAGTTTGGTGCAGATTGGTTCAGTTTGGTGCAACATGATGCAGATTTGTAAAACTTGCTGCTGATTTGTGCAGTTTTATTTAACCTGGTGGAGATTAGTGCAATTTGGTGCAGTTTGTTGCAGCTTAATGCAAATTGGTGTAACTTTGTGAAGTCTGGCGCAACTTGGTGCAGATTGGTGCAGTTTTGTGCAATTTAGTGCCGTTTGATACAGATTGGTTCAACTTGGTGTACATTGGTGCAGTTTGGTGCAACTTAGAGCCGATTGCCCCAACCTGGTGCATCTTTGTGCAGATTGGTGCAACTTGGTGCAGATTAGTGCAACATGGTGCAGTTTGGTGCAACTTGGCACCGATTGGTCCCACTGTGCTGCTGATTTGTGCAGTTTGGTTCAACCTGCTGGAAATTAGTGCAACTTGGTGCAGATTGGTGCAACCTTGTGCAGTTTGGTGCAACTTAATGCAGATTTTTAAAACTTGGTGCTGATTTGCGCAGTTTAATTCAACCTGGTGGAGATTAGTGAAACTTGGTGCAATTTTGTGCAACTTAGTACAGATTGGTGCAACTTGGTGAAGTTTGGGGCAACTTAGTGCAGATTGGTGCAACTTGGTGCAGATTGGTACAGTTTCGTGCAATTTAGTATAGTTTGATACAAATTTGTGCAGACTGGTTCAACTTGGTGTAGATTGGTGCAGTTTGGTTCAACTTGGTGCACATTGGTGCAGTTTGGTGCAACTTCAAGCAGATTGGACCAACTTGATGCAGATTGGTGCAACTTGGTGCAGATTGGTTCAACTTGGTGCTGATTAGTACAACGGGCTGCAGATTGGTGCAAATTGGCACGGATTGGTCCCACTTGATGCTGGTTTATTTAGTTTGGTTCAACCTGGTGGAAATTAGTCCAACTTGGAGCAGTGTGGTGCAACTTAGTGCAGATTGGTGCAACTTTGTAAAGGTTGGGGCAACTTGGTGCAGACTGGTGCATCTTTGTGCGGATTGGTGCAATTTGGTGCAGATTAGTGCAACATGGTGCAGACTGGTACAGTTTGGTGCAACTTGGCACAGATTGCTCTCACTTGCTGCTGGTGGAAATTTGTGCAAATTGGTGCAGATTGGAGCAGTGTGGTTCAACTTAGTTGAGATTGGTGCAACTTGGTGCAGATTGGTGCAACCTTGTGCAGTTTGGTGCAACGTGGTGCAGATTGCTGCAAATTGGTACAGTTTCGTGCAACTTAGTGCAGTTTGATACAGATTGGTTCAACTTGGTGTAGATTGGAGAAGTTTGGTGTAACTTGGAGCAGATTGGTGCAACTTAGAGCAGATTGAACCAACTTGGTGCAGTTTTCTGGAGACTGGTGCAGTTTGGTGCAACTTGGCGCAATTTGGTGCAGATTAGTGCAACATGGTGCAGATTGGTACAGTTTGGTGCAACTTGGCACAGATTGGTCCCACATGGTGCTGGTTTGGTTCAACCTTGTGAAAGTTAGTGCAACTTGGTGCAGATTTGTAAAACTTGGTGCTGATTTGTGCAGTTTTATTTAACATGCTGGAGATTAGTGCAAGTTGGTGCAGACTGGAACAGTGTGGTACAACTTGGTGCAGATTGGTGCAACCTTGTGCAGTTTAGTGCAACTTAATGCAAATTTGTAAAACTTGGTGCTGATTTGTGCAGTTTTATTCAACCTCGTGGAGATAAGAGCAACTTGGTGCAGTTTTGTGCAACTTGGTGCAGATTGTTACAGTTTCGTGCAACTTGGTGCAGTTTGATACAGATTGGTTCAACTTGGTGTAGATTGGTGCAGTTTCGTGCAACTTGGCCCAACTTGCTACAGATAATAATAATAATAATAATAATAATAACTTTATTTACATAGCGCTCATATCCTGAGCTCATGGCACTTTACAATGTAAAAAAAGAGGAAAATGGAATAATTTACATATCACAAGCATGAAAAAAAAATCTGTTTACTATCGTTATATTAGAGGTCTTAAAATCATAAAGTTTACAAAAACAATGACCCACTCTTTAAAAACTGCCCAAAAAAAGTTTTGTTTTGAATTCTTTCTTAAAACTAGTTAAAGGTGGTGACTTAAGCAAATGTAATGGTAGTGAATTCCACAGTTTAGGGGCACACACTGAAAAAGCCTTGTCCCTGTAAGTTTTCGTGATTCATCTAGGTTGGTCTAACAGCTGCTTAGATGCAGACTACAAGACTTTGGAATGCAATTGATAACTCAGTCTGTTTGCCAGATAGCTAGGGGAAAGGTTATTAAGTGATTTGAAAACTAGCAAAAGAATTTTAAAAACAATACGATAACTAACCGGAAGCCAGTGAAGGTCAAATAAGACAGGCGTAATGTGATCAAATTCAGATTGCTGCAACTTGGTGCAGATTGCTGTAGCTTGGTGCCACTTAGTGCAATTTCGTACAGATTTGTTCAACTTGGCGCAGATTGGTGCCGTTTCGTGCAACGTGGTGCAGAATTGGTGCAACTTAGTACTGTTTGCTGCGGATTGGGGCAGATTGATTTACATTGGCTGACTTCCAAGATTTCAGCTGTCCAAACTCCTACATTCAAGATTCTCGCTTACTTCAAGATTTTAGCTTTCTAAAATCCTGAATTCAAGGTTTTTGGCTGATTTCACGATTTTTGCTTTCTAAAATCAAGAATTTACGATTTTGGGTAACTTGAAGTTTTTACCTTTCCGAAATTCTAAATGGAAGATCTTGGCCGACTTAAAGATCTTACCTTTCCAAAATCGTGAATTCAAGACTTTGGCTAGCTTCATAATTTTAGTATTTTAAAATCCTGAATTGAAAATCTAGGCTGACTTCAAGATTTTAGCTTTCCAAAATCCTAAATTCAGCATTTTGGCTGTTGACTTTAAGATCTTAGATTTCCAAAATCCTGAACTCAAAAGTTTGGGTCATTTCAAGGTTTTAGCTTTCAAAACCATGAATTTTAGAGTTTGGTTGACTTTAAGACTTTAGCTTTCCAAAGTAATAAGTTCGGGATTTTGGCTGACTTCAAGATTTTAGCATTCCAAAATCCTGAATTCAAGATTTTTTGCAGACTTCGAGATTTTAGCTTTCACAAATCATGAAAGAAGATTTTGGCTAACTTCAAGATTTTAGCTTTCTACAATCTTGAATTCAAGGTTTTTGGCTGGTTTCACGATTTTTGCTTTCTAAAATCCAGAATTTACGATTTTGGCTAACTTGAAGTTTTTACCTTTCCGAAATTCTAAATGGAAGATCTTGGCTGACTTTAAGATCTTACCTTTTCAAAATCGTGAATTCAAGACTGGCTGACTTCATAATTTTAGTTTTTCAAAATCCTGAATTCAAGATCTAGGCTGACTTTAAGATTTTAGTTTTCCTAAATCTAAATTTAGGAAAATTTTAGCTGTTGATTTCCTTCATTGTAAGTGATTTGCTATAATCACGTTATCTTTTGTTGAGTAACACCTATGTGGCAGTTATGTAACAGTTATTATTGCATATTATTATTGCACACTCGTATCCTTAGGAGAAAAGTTATTTGGAAGAAAGAAGATGCGTTTATTTTGGAGTTTTAAAGAATTCCGATAGCAAAAAGAGGTATGTTTTCGCTATCCTTTATTTACACGCGTCATGTCGTTTGATAGTACTCCAAATTATGTTGCTGATTATCCTTAAACCTAGTAAGTCTCAAATTGTACATTTTATTTTGGGTTAGACCCTATATTTCGCGTCCACATAAATTTTTGTTAGTCATAGATGTTTCGCTGTATTGCCTCGCATGGTCAGAGAGTCAATTTGTGCTTGTATCGATCGACTCACCTCCGCCACCCTTACACAAGTTGCGGCAAACTTCAAGAATTCAACTTTCCAAAATCCTGAAATAAAGAGTTTGACCGACTTCAAGATTTTAGCTTTCCCAAAAAATGAACTCCAGGATAAGGCTGGCTTTAAGATTTTAGGTTTCCAAACTCCTGAATTCAAGATTTTAGCTCTCCAAAATCTTGAATTCAGGATTTTGGAAACCTAAAATCTTAAAGGCAGCCGAAATCTTGAATTCAAGACTTTTGAAATATAAAATATAGAAATCAGCCAAAAATCTTGATTTCAGAATTTTGGAAAGCTAAAATCTTGAAGTCAGCAAAAATCTTGAATTAAGGATTTTGGAAAGGTAAAATCTTGAATTCTAGATGTTGCAAAGCTAAAATGTTGAGGTCAGCTAAAATCTTAAAGGCAGCCAACATTTTCAATTTAGGATTTTCGAAAACCGAAACCTTGAAGCCAGCCAAAAACTTGAATTCGGGATTTTGGAAAGGTAAAAATCTTAAAGTCAGCAAAAATCTTAAACGTAGGTTTTTGGAACGCTGAAATCTAGAGGTCAGCAGAAATCTTAAATTCAGGATTTTGCAAAAAAAAAAAAAATGCTGAAGCCAGCCAAAACCGGAGATTCTCAATTTTGGAAAGCTGAAATCTTGAAGTCAGTCAAAACCATTAATTGCGGACAATTAAATGTGAAACTCTTGCAGTCAGCCGAAATCTTGAATTTCGGATTTTAGAAAGCTTAAATCTTGGGTATATTCGTGACGGTTATCATGAATCCATTACCCTTCAAAGGTAAACCTATAGTCGGAGTCTTCAGCCTGGGATGAATGCAATTATTTTATTTAATGTTCAGGGTAAGAAGAAAAAGTAGGTCCTCCACCCGGGGTGACGATATTATATGCAACAGCCCAATGATTAAAAATACTAAAAAAAAATCCACACCTTTACATTGAGTATTCACCTATGTCATGACTCGTTTGTAATCAACTTTTTTAAGGATCTGTTTTGCTCATTTACAATATAAGACTGCAGATAAAATTAAAACATACCAAATACATGCAATGATGTATTGTATATTCCATTAATAAATTCAATAAAAGTTGAATTCTAGCCTCAAGCCCTTTTGATGTAATGCATTTCCTATTCTTGAATCCCCCATAATACACTCTTCCCACTCCATCCAGATTTTGCATAAGTTAATACTCATGAGAGGACTTCAAATACCAAAGCGCATTTGAAAAAATAACTCATGAAAATTGTAGGCGAGGAAACAGAGTGGGGGATTCAAAAAATAATAAACAATGGACACTTCTTTGCCATTATTTCTCGCAGAAAAGACCCTTCGTCGGTCACCAAGACTTCATGCACTGTCCTCCCAGTCTGCAACAGCGGTAGCACCCTCTATGGATGTTTTCTTGTTTCAAATAACGAAAGCAAATAAAGGAGACATCAGGCTTTCTAAAACCCCAACCCTCATTCGTGTGGCAACAGATGCTAGCCTCGTGGACTTGAAAGCATTGGTCATAGCACAGTCCGAGTCTGTAATCTATACTCCAGCGAGAGGTTTCCTCTGGCTAAGAAAAGGCACAAAGCAACTAGTGGAACTGAAAAGTGAGGAACACTTACAAAACTGCAAATCAGATTATGCAAAAGGTGGAAAACCAGCAACTGGGATCCGAATCGCGTGCTCATCTCGTGACCTTGAAGCAGGTTGGTTTTAGAGTATGCACTTATCAGGGAAAGTAGCAGTAATCTATAAATAGCTCCCTAAATTGAGTGAGAAATTCCAGTTTGACTATACAGTAGCTATTTCGTTTAACTGCAATCTTAAATTTTTTTTCTGGGAATGCTTCATGTCATGTAAGTAAATAGAATGGTTCTGACATCATGTCCGAACTACAATGCATTTTAAAACCAGAGAATTTAAGCTATAATTTATGTCATGGTTTATTACAGTAGAGTAAGTAACAATATCCGTTTGCCGTTGGACACTCCCTGTAAAGTGAGAACATGTACAGGGACTGATAAGCAAGGAACTATTGCTGTCATCAACACATAACAGTATACTAGGTATGTTGGCAACTTTATTGTTACCATGTCAGCCCCTGCATCAAGAACTTTACCACCCAGTTAGCCGGTTACATAACGTATGATTGCAAGGTAATATTGTCCTATTAGCAGTCTGTAATCACACATACATGTCCCCCTGCCTTTCCTCCCCCCCCCCCCGCCAAAAAAATGACGTAATATTAATAGCCATTTCTGGATAAAGTGTAGTGTAATAAAGAAATTAGTAGATAAACACCAGGTTGGCTTTTGTGCGAAAACATGATCTCTTCACATGTGAAAATGACATGTTATCCCTCCCCAGTATCTCCGAGTCGTCATGTAATATCTCTTGCTACTTGTTTTAAATGCGAGGGTTCCCATCCGGTAACAAAATCTAATTTTTGTGACCCATCAAAACAGCCTAGCTCCAGGCCCCAACCTGCCAACTCCTTTCCAACCAAGTCTTTTTCAACACCAATAAAAGTTGAGCGCTTACGTTTTCTCCTCGATGAGTATTTCCATTCCACTGTTACCTTTTTGCTCTCAGGTTTCACTCATGGCTTCCCTCTTCACTTTGAGGGTGAGCGTAAATCATTCAGTTCTGGTAAATTAAAGTCAGCCTTGCAAAACCCAGCCATTGTGGATGGAAAACTTGAAAAGGAACTTGAGTTACAAACGTTAGCAGGCCCATTTAAATCTCCCTTTCGAGATCCTCCTCTTGGAGTCGTTCCTAAGAAAACACCAGGGGAATATCGATCGATTCCTCACCTATCTTTTCCAATGAGATCCTATGTTAATGATGGTATTTCTTCGGGACACAATGCCATTATTGCTAAAGCCATTCAACTTATCAAGAAGGCAGGACAGGGTTTTTTTATGGGTAAAACTGCCATAAGAAATGCTTTTCGAATAATACCAATTCGTCCTGACGATTATGGCTTGCTGGGTATGCAATGGCGGGATTTGTATTATTATCATAGGTCCATACCAATGGGTTGCTCATCCTCAAGTCTGACCTTTGAAACTTTAAGTACCACAGTGGAATGAATTGCCCATGGTAAGCTAAACCTCCCATATATTCTCCACCTTCTCGACGAGTTTCTTTTAATTCCTCTTTCTAGGCAGTTGTGTCAAACGCAGCTCAATTTACTTTTGTCACTTTGTTCCTACGTGGGTATTCCCATGGCACCAAAGAAAACTTATGGCCCTGTCACCACTCTGTCTTTTGCTGGCATTGAGCTGGATTCTGTACCTCTAGACAAGTGCAGATCCCTTATTTCTGGATTTTTACACCGCAAAAAAGTCACCCTTAACGAAGTTCTGTCTCTTACAGGCTTGTCAAATTTTGCCTTTTCTGTGGTAAGACCTGGTCGTGCTTTTCTGGGGCGGCTAATCGATCTGACTTTGGGTATTCGCTCTCCTGAACACAAAATCCGGCTCAATAAGGAGGTCAAAGAAGACCTTAAATTATGGTTGTCATTTTTGTGCCATTTTAATGGTCGGTCATTTTTCTTAGAAGAGCATTGGCTCAGCTCCACGAAACTTAACCTCTTTACCGATGCATAGGGTGCCCTTGGATTTGGTGTAATTGTTGGGTCTCATTGGTACTATGGGAAGTGGCCCCCTCGTTGGGAACACAAGAATATCGCCATCTTGGAATTTTATCCCATTGTTCTGAGTCTGCACCTGTGGGGCGAGGCTATGTGTAATCAGCGTATCTTATTTTGTACGTACAATGAGTCTCTTGTACACGTCATCAACACAGTCTTGTAAGGATAATTCAGTGTTTGCTCGGAAACTTTTCCCCATTTGTTTACATTACAATATTGTTTTCAAAGCTAAGCATATTCCAGGTGTTCGCAACAAGCTCGCTGATGCTCTGTCTCGCATGCAGGTGCACAGTTTTAAACAGTTGGCCCCAGCTTATATGGACCCCTTCCCCACGGAGGTTCCCCAGAGCCTCAGAGTTGTCATCTAGTCTATACAGCCTTCTTCGATTCCGACTTACAAGACAGCTTAGGGGTTGTTTCACCCGTTTTTGAATGCAATTTTTCGGAGAGTTTCAACAGTTTTGCTTATCTCTCCAAATACCATAGCTCTATTTATCGCTTATTGTTTGATAAGCAGCATGCACCTTCAACCGTTAGCTCCTATGTTTCGGCTTTAGGCTACTCTCATAAATTTCTTGGTTTTGCTGATCCCACTAAAGCCTTTTTTGTCATCCAAATGCTCAAAGGCTACCATAACACGGTTCTCATCTGGATAGCCATCTTCCTATCACCCTCCCAATCTTGCACAAATTACTTGATTTGGCATGTAAACTGGCCATTTGTAGGTATCAAGTTTGTCAATTCAAGGCCATGTGTTCTACAGCTCTTTATGCTTTTTCACGGGTTGGTGAGATGACCTCCACCTCCTCTGTGGGTTCACCTCCCCCCATCCAAATAGGTCAACTATTTAAGCTAGCCAATGATAGTGGCAATACTATTGCACTTAAGCTTGTTTTCGCCAACTATAGACACAGCTACAATCGGCGCCAATTTTCTATAGCGTTATACACCGTCAGCCCCCTTTTTGTCCTGTCCAACTGTTGTTAGAATATTTGGCTCTTTGCGGTAACCAACCGGGCCCCCTCTTCGCTACTCGGGACACTACTTCAGTGTCTAGAAGTTTCTTTACAGACATGCTTAGGCTAGCATTGACATCTGGTGGCCTTAACCCTTCACGTTAAGGGTCACAGCTTCCGTATTGGGGCCGCCTTTTTGCTGCAGATAGGGGATTGTCTGATGCCCAGGTCAGGGCTTTGGGGCGGTGGAAGTCCAATGCTTTTCTTAAATATATTCGTTTACCTTCTCTTTCAAGTACATAGTTGAGTTCATGCAGGGATTACAGGGCGCCGTTGTATGAGAATTGGAAAGCGCTGGACCTGACTTGCAAGGGCAGCCGGCCCAGCTCTTTCTTTTTGTTTATTTCATGGCGATGTTAAAGGGAGATAACTTTCAGGGGTGGTAGCTCCCACTGTAACTGTAACAGAGAAGCATGTGGCCAGGTCCACAACAAATATTGAGATTGATAACCATGAAGACAGAAAATGGCCAGGGATGCCAAAGAACTCTATACGTTTCTTGTCAAAACCTTTTCATTGGAGGGGGATCTAATTCTTGACCTTGGCAGTGGAAGTGGTAAATGTATTTGCTATGTTGTGCCGAGTGCCCTTCATGTTGATGAAGTGTTTTTGATCCCTGATTTGTTAAGATAGACGTGTTAACATGAATGAGTGCTTGTTAAACGTGTATAGACTAGTCGAAAACAACCCATATAAGAAAAATCTCTTTCACTTTTTTGGTTAGGAAATAGAATGTTAGCAGCAATCGAGATGCACAGAACATCCATCTACATTGACCATACAACAAAAGAAGGGGAGAAGTGGTCTCTAATTGAGAATATGAGAGAAAACACCCAACATGTAGAAAAACTCCCAGTTACTCTGGTTTAATGGGATAATTTTGCAATAAGCGACTCCTGTTGTTATGCTGACAACTTACATTTTGTGAAACTAAAACTTTTGACATATAGTTATCAGTGAACTTTCAGTGATATTCCTATTGAGGGTTCCACACACAAGGTTCAAAAAATGTTATTTTCAAAACTTACATTAATATATTGATAATTGTTGTATTTTAAGATGTACATTAAACTAATCTGGAGATAAAAATTTCTGAATACTTTTTCTTTATGGAGATCAGAAATTCCGATTTTTGTTACTGACATCCTAATGGGGTTCAGAATTTCCCACTTTTTTTGGTGTTCTCTGTGAAAACTAAAATTTCTGAACGTTCTTTTGGACTTAACTATAGGAATCAGAATCTCTAAATGTTTTTGGAATACTTTATGGGGATTTCTGAACGTTTTTAAAAGTTCTTTGTGGGGATCAGAATTTCTGAACGTTTTTTGGACTTTTTATGGGGATCAGAATTTCTAAGTGTTTTTTTTTTACTTCTTTATGGGGATCAGAATTTCTGAACGTTTTTTGACGTTCTTCATGGGGATCAGAATTTCTGAATGTTTTTTGGACTTTTCTATGGGGATCAGAATTTCCTTATTCCTGCTTAGGTTTTTTGGGGGGATCAGAAATTACGAATCTTACAATAAAAAAGTCCCAAAAGAACTTTGTAGGAAATCTTCGTTGTTTGGCGAAATAAGAAAAAAGCCATGTCTAAATCGCGAAAACTTCACGGACTTTCCATTTTATTCGTTACAAATTGGCTATATCTTTCGGACTAGCAAAATCGTTTAGTACGTAATGGCTATTTTACTCAGAATTTGTCCAAATTGGAACACCAAAATTTAGTTTGAAACGCGTTTTATAAACAATTGTTACGACCATATGGAAAGATAGAAGCCGCGCTCACTACTAAACAGATTAAGGAAAACCTAAATCCAAAAAATTGTCTAGACCAAAAATGGCAGAAACGTGTTCAGAAAACATAGAAGGAGCAAGTCAGGTATTACGACGTTGGTCGCAGGATGAAATTATACGCATGATCGTAAAATGTAAGGAAGCGGTCCATCCGCTAAACACCAAAAATGATGCCCCTGTGACAACGGAGGTGGTGTCAAAAATGAGGCAGTTCCACTGCACTAATAAAGCTAACGAAGGCAAATTCTTGGAGAACATGGAGAAGTTAGCAAACATATTATTCTCAATAGGCACACATTTCAGATCTTTAAGGACATTAATCCTGAATACCAAAGAGTATGCTCAAATGTGCCTGGGGGAAGACAAGGACTTTAAGAGTAATCCTAACGCAACGGGCCTGCAAACGCTATTTACAGATCAAGTAGTAACAGCGGAATCGGACCAACTACACGATGCAATTGACCATGCCAATGACGTGTTAGCCGAATTAAGATGGACCCCACTAGATCACGTGAAACGCTAGGTGACCCTGAACCCAGTACTAGTAGTGGTACAACTTCATATAAGGAAGACTCTGATACTGAGGATAGTACGCCTCGTAAACGAGTGAAACGAAATCTAAGCACCATTCTAGACGACTTGCCATCTACTAGTAGTTATTACTCCAACACGTTAGATTCTTTCAGCCGGTGATGCCGAGAACGGGCAGCAAACCATTCCTAGTTGGAGTGCATTTAACGCCACTGTGTCACCAGTTACTACACAACACACAAATGTCGGCTATTGCCCTATGATAGCAGGATCCGCCACCGAATACAGCACCATTTACATCGTCATGAAAACCATACAGGATATCAGTGGAATACTCGGACAAACCAAAAGTGTTGTAACATTTGATGAAGGAAGGAAAATCAAGCTAACTTTGAAGCATTAACGTATTTAGGAGAAGTAACACCGCCATCACCAGATGTCTCCGCCATTGTAGGGCAGTATCTGTGCTCCCTGTATTCTACTGCAAAGCGAGCAGGAAAAACATCTGAAGATGTAAGGTAAAGATTATGACGACAAAATAATGTCATTTTCTTAATGAATGACAGTTACGAAAAGTATTTGAATAGGTTATCAACACTTAACAGATACTGGGTTTTCTCCCGAAAGAAACAACGAAACGAAGGATTGCGACCGACATCTAACAGCATTCAGCATCACATCGAGCGGGCAAATTACCAAACAATGGTATGGAAAAGATGTTTGCAACCGATGCAAGGGCGACCCTCTCCTCTTGGTAATGGTAATCATACCTGTACTGATGACAAAAGAAGCTGCACCAGTTGGAATCATGTAACTAACAGTGTGCAAATGCGAAAAGTCGTCTTGTAGATCCAATCACCATTACATTTGCTGGAAAAACAAGATGACATGCACTGAAGGGTGCGGGTGCATGGGTGATGAGAGCTGCCAAAATCCACATACTTTACAAGTGCTCAGTGATGATAGTAGTGACGAGGAAGCACGGAACTTAAAGGCACTACAGCTTACGTAAGTACAAATAAGTGTGCTACTTTTTAAGGGCTGTCCGAAAGTTAAATAGCGTTTAACACAAACTTAAATGACTGTCATAGTATCTACAATGAGGGACAAAAGTGTTGACACACTTCCGTAAAATGGCCCCTTTTTGCATAGTGAATATACTTATCCCCTTCCCTGTTCTACCCCAACCCCTTCCCCCCAAAATTAATGTTGAATTTTGGACTCTCAAGTCTTTTTTTTACTTCAGACAACATTGATTCGGGGGGTCGGGGGATTTACGGCGTTTAAAAGGAATGAAATAATAAATGAATTAAATGTTTGTTAAAAGCACCCGTTTCAAACAAGTGTGTCAACTACTTTTGTCCCTGATTGTCTGAAATATGTATCTGTGTTTTCCGGCGAGATTTTTGACGCTGCTGAATTTTTGTGCGCTGACATTACTCTGTGGGTCAAATTGTTTGTTTTTAAACATCAATTTATAAAGTTTCGTCCTGATTTTTAGTATACGTAGAGTAAAATGTAGGAAGCGTATGTCATTACTTAATCTTGTGCTCCCGCGCGCGTTCCTGATACCCTGTCGGGTCGAGACGAAATGATTTGTGTTCTGATCAACGCCGTTGCTGCGGATGTAATGTTTTCACAAGTATTATCAATAGTGGAAAAAGGATGGAAACACTAAGGTACAATGAAAATTGTTCTGGTAAATGGTTAACTTAAGCGAATGAAGTACTGCAGAGTAACAGAGGGGACATGCATTATTTTTGACATTGACCTTTGCCATTAGTGAAAGGACGTGAACAATATACAGGTTATGAACCTCATAAATAATGGGCCAGCCGTTTGTGCTATGCCCTATATATAGATGTGTTTTTTTTATTTTTTGGAGATCTTTTCTTACCTAACTGATCCAAACCTTTAGCGTAGGAATGTACTTTTGTGATGATTTTGCATGACCGCCTGCCATTTATTCAGTGCCATGATTGTTTATTGATGATGGACGGACAACTATTTCATTTCCCAGCTCGTAAATCACAGAATGCCAAAGAAATTGTTTTCAAGATAGACACACCAGTTTGTATCATCGCCAAAACAGCAATTACTTTGGCCCAGAAGTTCACTTGATGACAAGCAAAGCGGGATAACACGTGATCGATGTGATGGCAGGGCGCTGGAAAATTTCCTTTTTTATGCGCTAATTCCTCACAAAAGGCAAAAGAAGATTCCGCTATGTAGAAAGTGCTTCGCAATACGTATTCTTGGCGAGAAAAATTCCAGCGATGTGGTGCAAATAAGGAGTTTCAACGGTTAACTACGAGAATACATATCCACATTAAGAGGTCATAACAGACTTATATTGTTACTTTCCGTTTGCCGAAACGTGGTTAACCGTTGTAACACGAAGGAAGCAGTGTTTTCCTCAGTTTGAGCTGTCGTTTTCTTTGAGAGTCAAATACCAGTTCACGTTTCAAAGCTCTCTTTTTCATTTTCTCTGCCGACAATAGACAAAAACACAGGGTTTCGCTTGAGAAATGCAGTCGATATACACAGACATATGCGCTTATGTCACGCTATTTGCGTTGCGTTACCGTGTCACACAGGATGTCACGAGGTGGGATTAAAAGTAATTGTTTTCGTGTACACTTGCAATGGTTGCTACGCTGTCCTTAGTTTTTTATTGAATTAGCTATGAATTTACCTTCACTTTTCCGTAGTTTCCATATTGAACGCAGTGACGGCCGCTCCTCACTAACGCTCTATATTTCCGTGGCCGGCCAGTGACTATCCCCACTACGTGTCAATCCTTACCCTATCCGTGATTGTTTGGGCCTTAACAATCGGATAAAGTGAAGAACGAGAAATATTCACTTTATAAAAATATTTTCAGTACGCACCCCCTTGAAATTCATCAAAAGTTGTACGTGTGCGCGAGTTTCAGCGTCAGTTTTTAGCTTGTAAACCATATCGACGTTAATTCTGGATATCGCAGCCCTTTTATTACGTCGTCGCGTAATTCGAATTGGCCCTATAATTCGGTCGTGAATAAGTCAATGTCACCCCCAGCACCAATAACATAATTATGTCATTGATTCCTTTAATTTCAGTTAAAATCAGTGTCATGCACGGCTCAACTTGTGTGCAGTAGCACAATTTTGCATTCAGACAATGAGGGACAAAAGTGTTGACACACTTCCGTAAAATGGCCCCTTTTTGCATAGTGAATATACTTATCCCCTTCCCTGTTCTACCCCAACCCCTTCCCCCCAAAATCAATGTTGAATTTTGGACTCTCAAGTCTTTTTTTTACTTCAGACAACATTGATTCGGGGGGTCGGGGGATTTACGGCGTTTAAAAGGAATGAAATAATAAATGAATTAAATGTTTGTTAAAAGCACCCGTTTCAAACAAGTGTGTCAACTACTTTTGTCCCTGATTGTAGCTGTATATGAGTGCAAATCAGTCGTAGTTTCGGTCAGAGAGCTAACTGCTTGGTGAAATACATTTTCTATCCTTTTTCCAAGTACCAAACAACGTTTTTTCAATTTATCATTCTTGATCATTTACTGCTATTTTACCCTAATCAGCTGTTTGGAAGCTTTTAAGTGTGTCCTCATAAGTGATATAATTCTTGTTCAAACAAAGATGTTTAGGGATTGAACGCAGATTTTCATAGAAGGAAACCAATAAGTAAATTTCCAAGTCTCTTTTTTACTGTCTTTGTTCGATTATTTTTACCAATAGGAAAGTGTCAAATGAAAAAATTGATTGCTATATGTACACTGGAATTCATATTCGGTGAAACACTTTCATTCAGCCAGACCACATGAAGTTTTATTTTGCCCTTGTCAAACAATCAGTATGCGATTTTCCATTGCTAAGTCTGGACAGAAGCCGTGAAACAGCTAAATAGGATTAGTTTGTTTTCTGACACACTCTTTGTTGCCACGGCAATGTCAATCAAACAAGAAAACTCCATGAAATTGTTCAGGTTGTAAAAAGGCCCAGGTTGTGTAAATTTTTTGAACAGTTCGATCAGGTAATAAAAACCATATGGTTGTTTTAATATTGTCTTGTCTGAGCGTTCTTAATTTTACCGAATCAAAAGACCCCTAGTCTACCCCCAGGTTTCCTTTCGTCGTCGCAGTCGTTGCTTGTTGCAAACATCCGTTTATCTTTGTAGTTGGGACTGGTTTCAGGTCCTGTAATTCCGGTCCAAACCAAAGGGGGGAGCTAGTTTTTGGAATTGGCCGAGAGCAGGTTGCTCTTGGCCTGCAATCAAGATTAGTAAAAAAACTTGAGACTCTTTGGAGCGTTCTTAGAGTTGTCCTGTAAGACTTTATATCACTTCTACGTGTGTCCACTGTCACATCATTGTCTGGGACATTTCTTTGTTGTCTTTTCTCTGATAACCGTCAAACTTGGTACACTACTTGTTTGGTCGACGGTCTACAAGTCTGCAAACGCGAATGGTGAGAGCATAAAAGTCACGTGATTTGTTGTTGTCTAAAAACGGGATGTCATGCGACGAATTTCCCCCCCGGTTTTCACCCCACGGTCTGCAGACTTCGTACTCCAGCTAGGTTTTGCTCCCAAGTGGTCACATACCAAATTTGGCTTCAAATCGTTGAAACCGGGCCGAGGTAGGGTCGAAAATGTCTTTCGCCCTAGTTGCGCATGCGCACTGCTGAATCCCTTCTTTTAGGTCCCTTGACATACCCCTGCAGTTGTCCCATCTTAGTATTGCTGCGAAGACAATATTACCACAAGAGGGACGTTTTGGGGGCTAAGTGCACCTATATGTGGTTCTTAGCAATGTTCACGATGGGTGAGAGCCCCCTTAAAATGACTTGTATCATTGCCTGTACCCCCGGGTTTCACTCGGACGACTTCCAATTGCAGCAATAGGGAGTCAGTGTCATGCTGATACTTGGTGCCAAATTTGGAAAAGCTTGGTTAAACCGGTTTCAACTTACAGGCAGTTTAGTCTTTGCGCATGAGTAATGCGCAAATCCTTGTTTACGCGTTTTCTTGCGTTGACTGCACTTCTCCCATGTTCCTGTTTCTGTTTCTACAACATCCACACCATAGAGACGCATTCGGGGCTAACTCGGGCTCTTTGGGGTTGTTAGGAACGTTCAGAGTGGGTGAGAGCCCCCTTAAATTGACTTGTATCATTCGCTGTACCCCCGGATTTTACTCCACGGAGTTCAAATTGCAGAAACAGGGACGTACTGTCATGTTCATACTTCTTGCCAATTTCGGAAAAGCTTGGCTGAAACGCTTTCAAGTTACAGGCAGTTTCATCATTGCGCATGCGTCATGGCCAATTCCTTGTTTACGCGTTCTCCTGCGTTCACTGCACTTCTGCCATGTTCTACTCTATGTTCCTACCATCTCCACACCACGGAGACCCATTCGGGGGTAACTGGTGCTATTTGCAGGTGTTAGCAACCTTTACCTTGGTTGAGAGCCCCCTCAAATGGACTTTTATCATTGCCTGTACCCCCGGATTTCACTCGATGGACTTGAAATTGCAGAAACAGGGGGTGCCTACTACGCCGATACTTGTTGCCAGACCTCAGCAAGCTTCGCTGAAACGTTTCCAAGGTATTCGCACGTTCCTTGTTGCGCATGCGTAGTTGTTAATGTCTTATGGTACGTCATTAGAGACCTTAAGCAGCTTCGTCGCGGACGAAGACGAGAACGACCGGAAGTTATATTTCACCTTTTCTTCGGAGTGCGCATGTCTGAAATTTCGTTTTCGTTTTTGTGGCGTTGTCGAGGACGGCAAGTGTCAGTGTTTTTCGTTGTGGTGAGAACGTAAGTAAAGTATCTTTCATTTTGCCGTTAAGTGACGATCTTTCTCATTCTTCCGAACAAGGAACTAATTCTCAAGCAATATTCTTTGTATATTTTGTTCAAGGTTTTGATAATTCTCTAAAATGTTGTTTATTTGACACTTGTAGATGAATGCAATAGACGTACAGCAACCAGCAAGCGCGGGAAAAAACACGTAAGCTCAAGTTGTTTTGGTCTTTTGACAAAGCTGTGCTTTAGAATTTAGCTAGATATGGAATATTATCCCTCATTCAACTGAGCCTTCATTTGTCTCATTCTTACCAGAAATCACCAGATCCGCACATCGCAAATCACACTTCGTTCGGCTTCTTTTGATCACGATATAAAAGCGAACCTTTTTAGCGAAAAGAAGTGTTTCATACCTTTTACTTTTTATTTATTTCCACCGGATATATGAAATACAATTTACACAACCCGCGTGTAGCATTAGCTAATCTTGGAGGGTATCAGTAATAAATAAACATAAATATTAGTCTACAATATTACTACAGCATAAGATTGACATTAGTTCTAAGGTACAAATTATATTGGTATAATAATATAATTGAAACCTCAGCCTTCGATAAACTTAAAAAGTACCTGCCTAATAGTGAGTATTTCTCCATCTCTAAACTTTTGAACCCTGTTAAAATACTCTGTCACAGACACCACTATTGAGGAGTCTGTTTATTTGTAAGCCTTAATTCACCTGAATTACTTTATTCTTCCCATCACCCTTCTCAGATGTACATGTAACCTTATTAGGTACACCTGCTTTCCCTGTTGGGAGGGTTTGTGTGAGCAAGGGGGTAAAAAAGAGTGAAAATGATAAAAAACTGGGAATATCATAGCATCAGTAAAGCTTGGGGAGATGCTAGAAGTGTGTCAGAGGTAGAGGGGTGGGGGTAGAGGATAGACAAATTCAACAATATCACACAAAATAATAAGTAATTAAGTGATAAACAGGATGCTAAAAAATATATTTTCAATAGAAAGATCATGGAAGGAATTTTTGGCAAAATCTCCAGAGTTGATTCAGAGTGTGTGAATTTGTTTGCTGGCCACCCTCATTTACCTTGAATTTCCCAGTATATCCTTATAGGAATCACCCCCCTTTAATTTTTTTCCATTCCTGGTAAATCCTTTGTAGTAATGGTCTAAAAATAATGGATCTACCACTGAAGCTGTCAAAGTAATTTTTAGCTTGTGTCGTTTTTCATAGACCCAACTTTGTCTGGACAAAGGACCATGACATCTTGTTTTGTAGAGAGCTTTTGGTTACTGAGCCATACGCCCACAAAGTTAGAAGTGTTGAAAGAGCAAAAGCCTGGGAGCAGATTGCCTCCAGTTTAAATAGAATCCAAGCTCCAAAGTTTAGAGTTACAACTAGATCCGTACGTGATCGCTACACACTTCTGACAACCAGAAAAGCAGAGCAGTTAAGAGAGGAGGAGAAAGCTTCAGGGATAGAAGTTACACCAACAGAAATTGACTTGTTATTGGAAGAAATTTTGGAGAAAGAGAAAGCTGCTAGAGCTGAGATTGAGTCTGGAGATACCAAAAAGAGAAAAGCAGAGCAAGACAAGGCAAGTGCTGACAACATTAGAAGACTGGCAATGGAAAGGATGTCTCAGACTAAAACCAGGGAAAGTGATGTGGGAGAAACTTCTTCAAAGAAGAAAAAAACAAGGCGCAGCTCACATGAGATGCTTGAATTTCTGGAGAACAAATCTGAGAGGGACCACCAAATGAAACAAGAAGAACTATATTTAAGAAGGAGTGAGCAAGAAGCAATGACTGCTATGATGAGACAGCAACAGCAGCAACTTCATAATTTGCAGGCTATGTTTGTAAGCCAGCAAACACAAGCTATGTTGGCTCTCCTAGAAAAAGTTGTTAAGAAGTAAAGGTGACAAGGGTTTTTTCCTTGTCCCAACTTGTTGTCATTCAAAAGCCTTCATAATTATATCACTTTGTAAGGCATTGTTTATTTACAATTTGTTTGGTAGTTTTTGTTACAGTGTACTTCTGACATAAGGTACTTTCCTATTTAATGTAAACAAAATGCTAATGGCCTGCTGTTGCCTATATACTTGTGTTAGTTACGTCACATCATGTTGTGATGCTGTAAAAAAACATTATTAAAGTTGTTTAGTCTGACTGGCTTCTGTACATTTGTGACATTCAGGCAAAATAATCATGAAGTGAGGGTGGGTCTAATTCAAAAAACTTGGAAGTTTCATTTCCATACAGGCATGTAAGTGCATTTCTCAGAATTGCACAGACAATATACATCTTGCCAATACTACTCAAGCCTATTTTAGGATTTTTTTTGAAGTCTATGAATTTAAAGTAGTTCACTATGTCCCCAAATAGCCATTCAACGGATTCCCTCACAGAACTCAATCTGGCATTGTACTCTTGCATCTGGGGTGTTAAAACAGCATTTCTGAATGGTTGTTGGAGTTGCACTCTGTGCGGGTAAGCTGGATCACCATATAAGCACATTAGGTGGCTACGGGGGGAAACTGCATGGTGCTGGAGATCTTGCAGCAAGCCTGATTCAGCTAACATAGCTGCATCATGTCTTCTACCTTCTGAAAATGAAAGGTTTAGAAAACAATTAGATGCGTGGACAATGGTTGTGACCTTGTGATGCATACTCAGTAGAGAACCTGATGGAAATTTAAGTTCTTTGCAAAAGAATTCATTCAGTATTCTAATCTGCAAAATTATATCTCTGAAGAGATCAATCACCTCCACTTGATGGGACTTTTTCAGTACTTGATTCCTGATTTTTACCCTTTTTGACCTTTTTTTCAGGGGTCGGTTCCTGAAAGGTGGAATAACTCTATTCCAGGGATAAGTCTGCCTTATTCCAGTCATAACTTTATCCCAGGACAAAGTTATGACTGGAATAAGACAGTTTTATCCCTGGATAGTGTTGTTCCACCTTTCAGGAACCGGCTTTTGAATTTTTTGCCATCTTAAGTTTTTTTATTTTCTTCATCTTTCTATTTATTTTTTAGGGTTATTTTTAATTAACAATTTTAAACTGAAGTGACTACCATGCATAAATAATTCCATACATTATTATAATTATTATTACCTATTGGGCCATATAGGTTTCCTATTAACCCATTCGGTAGAGCAACAGATTGAAATTTTAATGCATAGACTCTCTTGTGTCCATTGTATACAGCCCTCTGGTGCTGTCCTGGGCGACTTATTGGTCGAACCGTGCCATCGACAAAACCAAAACAGTTGTCCAAGGGAGAGCCTTTAGCTGAAATTACGTCTCCATATTGCTGTAAATGGTTGGGGTCCATAACTTGATTGTTCCACTGAGTCAGTCTGTGGCCATGCCTGTCATAGACATAATCGAGAACAGTATTTGTTATCATGCTTAAGACCGGAACTGGCCTTGCAAATCTGTGCACCATATCACTGTATCGACAGGGGTAAGCCAGTCGCTTCAGTAGCATACATAGCCCTTCTATGCCATCGCAAACGGAACGCTGTGGGCACTGGAATGTTGGGAGAATCTGTAGCCTGTCTGCCAGCAAGGGAATGTGCCATTTCTCGACTCGAAACTCGGTATAACACTCAGCAGGATCCATTTCCGCCAAATCGAACGACGCGTACGAGTTGTAAGGAAAATCCGGATTCTTCGACTGATAAAAGTCATAGAGAAGGCAGAATTCTTCGTCATCAAACATGTCGTGGGCATATCCAACAAAAACAAAATCAGTGATGTCTTTAAACGACGACATAACTAAAACCACCACTTGTTGAGCCTCACTTGTTGACGTCTTCGTCTTTGTACAAGACGCGGGTGCTTAACTTTCCATTTTCGCGCCGAAAACGATGTTCTCGTCCCAGTGTCCTAGGGCATGCCACGTCATAATTTCGTTCTCGTTTTCGTCCTCGACGAAGCTGCTTAAGGTCCCTATTGACGCGGGAATGCAGTGGGTGGCGGTTACTACAACTTACCATGCCATTTCCCATGTCCAACCACCATTCCAGTCTTTGCATCGACCTTAGCAACAGTCACCTTAGTGATCCTGCACCCTTAAAAGGAAATTCCTTCAGGCATGCGCAAACGCAAAAAACGAGCTTTCACCATGTTTCCCACATTGTCAACATGTCAACCACAAAGTTTCACGACTCCATATTGAAAACTGGTGGAGTTATACAAGGAAACGTTTCCCATACAAATGTTTGTAAATTTCGATCCGACTGTTGTTTTTTTGTTGTTTACTGTCAATAACTTGTTGTTGTTTAGACATATTGACCAACAAAGTATATAGTCAGGAAGAAGACATCGAGGGCAACATGTTGATACCTTTCTTTCCTCAAAAGGACCAACCTTGTGGACTCCAGCGCAGTTTATTTCCAGAAAAGAAACACAATCCGCCTACCGCGTAAGAAAAACGGTGGTTTTGGACCTCGTTTTTCATTGGTGTGTTTCGATCCGCATATTAATGAGACGGGTCTATATAAACCCCGTTTTTTCCAGGTTCGGCACTCCAAATCTTCTCCTCCCGGCGAAGCCCTGTCCGTTTGGGTAGCGTTTTTTGCCGTGTGAAGTCTTCTGCTGTTCGTGAACTGTTCTTTTCAGAACAAACTCTTCAGCGTGTTGTTCGTCAACTGTTCTTTTCAGAACAAAATCTTCAGCGAGTGTTACAACTGTTCTTCTTGGAACAAGATCGTCCGTTATTTGTACAACTGTTCTTTTCAGAACAACTTTGTTGCTGTTGGTTTTGCCAAGCATATCGTGTCCCGTTTTTCTCCGTTGGTTGCAGTTATACTTTACGGGTAACGTTCTGTTCTGTCGTGATTTCACCGAGATTGCGTCTCAATTGTCGTTAACTTTGACTCGCATTTTCCCGCCTTTTTTCAAACACTAACGATTTTTTTTCTTCATTACCAGATTCTCCGTTTCCTTCAGCTAACGGAAGATCCAGTGACTATCGTTTCTTGTTTTCCCTTCAATCGTAAGTACATATGCATTGTCAATCCTCCGTTTTTGCCAGTGACTTGTTTTTACCGTTCTCTCTGAACGACCAACGTTTTTCGGCGGGCTTTTTTGCCGCCCTTTTTCAAAACGCCCCATTGTAGGTTGTGTTTTGGCCAGTGGCTTGTTTTTACCGTTCTGTTGGAACGACTAACCACTTTGAAAAAAGTCCCATTGTAGTTTGGCTTTTTTCCCGTCAACTCTTTTGACCGTTCTGCAAGAACGACTAACGTCTTTCGGCGGGCTTTTTTCCCGCCTATTTTCAAAAAAGGTCCCATTCTAGTTGTGCGTTTGTTTTTTGGTCCCATAACCGACATAGTAACGCCTTTCGTTGTTTTTCACAGGTTTTGGCTGTAGTAACTGCAGTACTGTTGTATTTTGGTGTGCTTCGTGTATTTCATTTTAAAGGTAAATCATGTTCATTCCTGTCTTGCTTTGTGTACCTACGTTTCCTTTTGCCCGAGTAGTTAAGCTATGTTAATGTCTTGCATGTTATTCAACAACAACTGCGGATCAACGGTATGTTATGTTGAACATTGCCATTTCACTAACGTCTTTTCCATTTCCTTGCAGTTGTTTTTACCGTCTCTACATCTGACATTTCAAGTCGGTGACTTATTTTCTTATTGTTTTCTCAGTTTTAAGGCGCCCAAACGAAGGAACAATGTCTTAGAGTCATCACTGCTGAATTCTAAGACAGCGTAGTACGGTCCCTGGGCTACCTTCCGGGTACGCAGTCGTTATTCTTATTGCTGCGCCCTGATAAGGGCTGCATACACCGTTGAGGGTTCGATGTAGGTCTTTTTTTATTTACCTTCCGGGCCTATACATGTGCTATAATTGACTGTTGGTATATCACATGTATGGGCGCTGTCGAGGGCTTTTTTTGTCATGTCTTGATGTTTTCTATTATGTCATTATCATGTACTCTTCTATGACAACAGTTCTTGCGCTGCTACGCTCAAAGCAGGGCCCTGTAAAGTTATGGGCAATCGTGAACGCACTAGCAACAGAACGCTGTAGGGCGAAAAGCCACACACGAAAGTTACAAGTGTTGATGACTTTCAAGGATTCTTGTCTTGCATGGTTACGCGTCATTCATATTCAATGTACTGGACGTCACCTACCATCACTATCCCAAACACTGAGACGCCACTCCCTTCCTTGCTAGTCACCTCATGGCGTCGGGTTGGTCAGCCCAAAATGCTCAGTCTTTTTGGGAAAGACGTCACTCTGCCTCGATCATCCAGTATCCAGTCTCCGAACGAAGACGAAATCAGCTGGCCCAGCGTCAGGAAGAGCGTCACCAGAAACAGGAAGACGCCAGGGAGTCATTTATCTCCATGAATCGTCTTCAGAACGCGGATGCACAGCCACTCATCCACACAGAAGACGCAGACCTGGAATTTTGGGCCCGCTTCCAAAACTGGACCTTTTGTGAGAAGTGCGGCAAATTAGAACCTCGAAAGCTGCTCCCGGCATTCCGCAGAAGGGCTCCCACCCCACTGCACAATACCTGCAAGTGTAGCCACGGCACCTATGTCGTCCCTGACGTAGATGATGTCCCTCTCCTGTTGCGCAATGTGACCATAGAAGACCAACGAGTGCTCAGTCCTTTTGACATCCACTGTGGGGACTATGTGGGTATGTTCAACGGGTATCGTCAGAGGACCAGCCCATTCCGCATATCCTGGTCCCGAGAATTGGTACTACAGAAGATCTGTCGCATCACGATCCGTCAAGACAAGCATTCCTGCAGCAAGTTTATGACCTATTGATCATGAAGGAAGACAGCTGTTATGCGCGTTTCATACTAATGCATTTCAGAGGCGAACGCCCACCATTTTTATACGAAATCTTTTCTTCGCCACTTTACCACGGTGTAGAGTGCGCTCGCTGGCCTGCCCTGTACCACAAGACTTCGCTATGTGAGAGTATACTAGAAGGACAGGACAATCGCGCCAGTGGCAAGATAGCGTTCATGCACAAGCTGTTGTCACCAGTGCACGACTTCGCCCTAAATTTTGAGATTCTACAGTACCAGTACGATCAGTGGTTATTCAAGACGATCACTGGTGCAGTCAATGCCACCAAGGCGTCCGGACGCTCGCCCAATCGAAGCTTAGAAAATAAGTCATTTTCCAAGACCTTCTGGCAGCACCAGAACCTTTATCTGATAGACGCAGTCCGCCAGTATGGTTACCCTTCCTTCTTTATCACCATCAGTCCCTATGAATGGAAATTTCCTTTTCCGCCCTTCCTGGAGGAAATCAGATCCCGGTACTTCAAGGACGTCACCGATATCCCGACCCTTGAAACCATTCATATCGCCCACGTTCTGGAACAAATCGCCTGGGGTTACTTGACCGGAGGGAATTGCAATAGATGGCGAACCAATGTCTTCACCAACCTTCCAGACCCAACTTCGAAGAACTTGGAGACCTTTTTTTACCGTTTTGAGTTTCAGAAACGCGGCACTCTCCATCTTCACATGCTGGTCTGGGTCAAGGACATCTCAGCAACCAGAGCAGATCTTCTCCATGCTTCAGTGCCCTGGGCCAATGCCGAAGACTCCTTTACCGTAGCATCAATCCAGAAATCCGACAAGTCGTGCCTACCCGTACGTGAGTATCCAGACTCTTTCATCACTCAGCGTAATGGATGACACACCATCCAATTCCAGCACACTGAAGACGACGCAGAGCGGCATATCAGGGCGTATGTGACCACATTGCTGGGATCCCTCCACTGCAGAACAGACGTTCAACTGGCAGATGGAAAGGCTCTTCTACTAAAATACGTTAGCAGTTACGTGACAAAAATGCATGAGAGCGCCACGTCTGAGGGTCTGTACTGCACAGATGTCACTGGCTACCAGGCCGCCCATTCATTCCTCCGCACCGTAACACCCCTCGAACCGGAGATGGTATTTCAGCTGTCGAACATCAAGGTCTGCTGGACGGACAAGTTCACAGTGTTGTTCAGGCCACCATTTCCGGATCAGACAGAGGGGAACAAGGTGTACAAAATGTACCTGGAGCATCCCCAAACTGAAGACGACCAGACTCTGTTACAGTGGTTAACGTGCCACCAGACATCTGGGTCCAAGCCCAAACCATACGCAAACGACCGGGTCCTAGTGGGCGTGAAGTACGTGTCCATATTCAACCCCATATTCTTCTTTCAGCATCTGACGATGAATTTCCCCCATCGCGAATTCAATGCATTGAGACATACTGAGGAAGACATGATGCCTGATACCATCAAGCATTTTGCTCAGTCCGTTGCCTTAACCCCTCAATATTGGGACACCGCCGACACCATCACTACAGAGTTTGAACAGGAGGGCCATAAAAGTTACTTCTTAAATACAATCATGTCTTACGTTCAGTCACTTCACGACATCCTTCACCTTTGGCGCATTCGTGTTCTCACTAATGAAGTCGGGGACCTCTCCTCTCTCTCTTTACAATCGCTGTACCCGCTGTCACCTCATCAATCTGCCATACTTGCAGACATCACCGCCGCCCTTTCCTCCCGCCAATCTCTTCTGTCCCAGGACAACCATTCGGACGCCTCTGACTCCACCTGGCAAAAATACCGCCTTCTTTTGGGGAAGCCAGGCACAGGCAAATCTCAGGTACTCATCCGCGCCATTGATTATGCCACTCGCCATGAACTGTCAGTCCTAGTCGCCACTCCTGTAGCCTTGCTGGCCCAAGGCTACAACTCCATTTTATACGAGGACGTGACCACCGACACTCTTCATGGTGCTTTTAACATACCCATTGACGGCCCTCTGCCCAACGAGATCAACCATCGCATTAACCACTATGACATGATTGTTGTTGACGAGGCGTCCATGATCTCCGCACCCATCTTTAGAGTGATGGCGTCCACCTTCAATCGGATGAACGTTCGCCCCGTTGTGGTCCTCCCAGGTGACAAGTGTCAACAGCAACCTCTGCAGACCGTCAACGGCCGTGTCACCTCTACCACCTCCATAATAAAGGACAACGCCACCTTCTCTTCAAACAACGCAGTCATCCATCGCTTACACCAGCAATTCCGCATCGATTCCGAATATGCCGCGTTTCTGGACATCATCTGGTTCATACGCCCAACCCAGGAGCAGGTGAACAAAATGCAGGACAGGATTGTTCTTTGCCCTGAAGGTCAGCTGACAGACCGTCAAATCTGGACAGCCTTCCAGAGCCATCCCAACAGCACGGTCATGACAGTCTCCCGCAAAGGAGCACAACGCATAAACACCATCGTCGTGGGCCAACTCTTTCAGGGACGCCCTCTGACCAACATCCCCTGCGCCTGTGTTGCGGATTCTCAGCCCATCTACCCGCACAGGAACATGCGTGAGATCTTCACGGAGAACCGCGATAAGGCTGCCTGTGTGGTGAACGGTCAAGCAGCCACAATCATATCATCTCAAAATAACACCATCATTCTCCGTTTGCCTGAGGGACAACAGGTTTTCGTGTACCCGGTCACGCATATCGAGGACGACGCGCTGGTCACACGTTACCCTTTCACCCCATCATATGCCCAAACAATCATCAAAGCTCAGGGCCAAAACATTCAGCATCTAATCATCTGGCTGGACTCCGCCTTGGTTCCAGTTGGTACTGCTTATGTGGGCCTCTCCAGAGTAAGGAGGAAATCGGCCATCTCTTTGCTGCAACCAATCTATGCAGATCAGCTAACGCCGGTGCAGCTCTGAAGAGGCCACCATATTGACAATTCCCTCAGAATACTCTGTCACTCTTCAACTCTCCTATTCTTTCCTGTTTCACTTCTCCCTAACTCGTCAATCACCATCCTCATCCCTTTGCTAGTCCAACGGTCTATATCCTTTCTAAGAACAGACAACAACAAGAACACTAGGTACGACAGGTACGCTCTTGTGTTGGAGAACACGAGCTGAGGTAACCAACCCTTGGGGAGTGCCGTAAGAGAGCCACCTGTGGACCTCCCTTAGTGTCTGTTCAACACCACTGATCTATTCATATCTTTCCACTGTCTCGTAGTGCTACCTCCTTGAAGTGACAGTCCCCAGTAAGTCGTCTTCATCCCAACAGGGGCTATTCCCCAAACGGGGTTCCATATTGACCAATCGCTCATAATACTCTCTAGTCTCTTCAACTCTCCTCTTCTTTCCTATTTCAGTTCTTCCAAAGTAGTAAATCACCATCCTCCTCCCTTTGCCAGTCCAATGGTCTATATCCTTTCTAAGACACAGACAACAACAACACTACGTACCACAGGTTCGCTTTTGTGTCGGAGAACACGAGCTGAGGTAACCAACCCTTGGGGAGTGCCGTAAGAGAGCCACCTGTGAACCTCCCTTGCTGTCTCTTCTACACAATTCATGTATTCACATCTTTCGACTCTCTCGTAGTGCTACCTCGTCATGGTGAGAGTCCCCAGTAACCCATCTTCATCCCCAAAAGGGCCTATTGCTCCAAATGGGGTTGCATGGGTGAAGCTAAAGCACTATACAAAAACCATTTGTCCATGCCTTGTCTTTCCCGTTTCCCATACCGCCCTTCCAGAGTGACGTCCCCAAATTGACGGTCCAAGCCTTTTAGGATGACCAACCCTCAGTAAGTCTGTGTTGCAAACACACGAACTTCCACAACTAACGATTCTTCATTTTACAGGTATGTCTCATTCTACTGGTAACAATGGGGCGACACCAAAGCCCAACTATAACAAGCACTTCCCCTGTAGTTTCATGTTGAACTACAGGGAAGCGCTCTCGAACCTCAGCGACGACAAGATCCTCTGTCGCCTCTTTGACTGGAACTGTGAGTGGCTGTCAAGGCCCAACATTGCGATTTCTGAAATGGCCAGTACGCTTAAAGACAACTGGTCCAACATTATGGCCTATCGGGGAACGGTCTTTACCGAAGAGTTTGTTGACGATCTCCGCAGGTTTGTCAATCCCATAACCGACGCCTTGAGACGTGTAGATAATAAAGATAAACTGGACACAGATCCCCCAGATGCCAATGATGTGCTCCAGATCCTTAAGGCCATCAATTTTGATCCTTGGGTCGAGGATCTCTTCACTGATGCGTTCAACGTCGTTGGCCCAGTGCTGATGATGTCCATTCACGTGTTGGTTATAAATTGTCTCATGCATAACCCCGACGCCTTCGCCGAGCGCAGCGTCTGAGCTCCAACTGCCAAAAAGTTCAAGGCGGATCTGACATTTAAGAATATGATGAAGTACCTCATCGGCCAGATCTTTGATGAGACAGCGGACGGTAAAACGAACAAGGTGCAGGTTATTACCCCCCTTCATTGTATGCCAGGTCCCTCTGCACCGGGAGTCGAGTCTCCGTAAGTTTCTACGTTTCACTAAGAGATCTCAGGTCAAACCCCTTATAACAGATCTGTAATGTCATATATATATGGTAACTTTTTTGAAACACACGGAAATGCCTGAGATGGCCTTGTTTCACGTTTGCTATTTAGACCCGTTTTGACGCCAAACGCTGAAACTTACAGGAAGTATATACCGTTCGATGTTGTACGGGTGGTAGAAGTTTGAATGTCGTAACGCAAAAGGCACGTGACCTACATGGGTTTGAAAACGACATCTCAGAATGCGAAATTGCAGTATGAGGCCTCGGGAGAAGTCCCCCCGGATTGCAGATTTCGTAGTCCAGCTAGCTTTTGGTCTCAAATGGCCACATTCCAAATTTGGGATCAAACCGTTAAAACCGGGGGGGGCTACCCCCGAAAACGTTGTTTTTGCCCTGTTTTCGTCTTTTTCGGAGTTGGCTTTGTTTCACGTCTATATCTTTATTCCCTTTTAGTCCATACAGCTCAAAGTTGGCAGACTTTACAACTCTGTGAAGGGTCAAGGGTCAAAATGTACTAACAGTATGGTAAGACGGTCAGGATTGTTGTTACCGAAAATGACCACGCTGGAGTGGAAGGAACGAGAGTTACGACTACTTTTTTCACTGCGCATGCGCCGTACAAAACAACGTTTTCCTTTCTAGTTGCTGTGGATTACGCTTAACCGAGATGTGGGCACTGTGTGATTAATGTGTGTGGTTGTCTAATCATTTCGCGGTGTTTGTTGCTTCCATAGTTACTTTACTACAATGTCAGGACAAGGTCCATGCTATATGAAGGGTCTTAATCGTTTTTCCGTTGTCGCAGTCGTTGCTGTTGCAAACATGCGTTCACTTCATAGTTATCACTGGTTTCAGGCCTTGTAATTCCGGTCCAAACCAAAGGGGGAGCTAGTTTTTGGAATTGGCCGAGAGCAGAGTTGCTCTTAACCTGCAATCAAGATTAGTCAAAAAACTTTACACTCTTTGGAGCGTTCTTTAGAGTTGTCCTGTAAGACTTTATATCACTTTTACATGTATGCACTGTCACATCATTGACTGGGAAATTTCTTTGTTGTCTTTTTTCGGATAACTGTCAAACTTGGTACACTATGTGTTTGGTCGACGGTCTACAAGTCTTCTAAAGGAAATGGTGACAGGATCAAAGTCACCTGATTTATCGTTGTCTCAAAACTTGATGTCGGCCGACTAATTTCCCCCGCTGGTTTCCCCCCCCGGGTGTCCAGACTGAGTCTTCCCGGTAGCTTTCCGTCTGAAATTGTCTGAGACCAAATTTGGCGTAAAATGGTTAAAACCGGAGGCAGTTCCGATGCAGAATGTGTTTTCTTTTAGTTGCGCATGCGCAATGCCCAATCTGTTGTTTGAGGTGCGTTGGTGTCCCGCTACATTTGTCCCATGTTACGGTCCCTGTTAAGACCATATTACAAGAACAACGACGTTTTTTAACGTAACTGGAGTTATATCTTTCACTTAGCAACCTAGAGGATGGGTGAGAGCCCCCTTAAAATCTGTTTCGTTATGGCTTCCCCCCCTGGGTTTTACTCCTGAAGCTTGAGATTTCGTATACAGTGACTCCTTAGTGTCCTCAGTGTCTCTGCCAAAGATTACGGACATTGCTTGAAACGTTTCCTAGTTACAGACAGTTTTAGTATTGCGCCTGCGCAATACAGAATTCGTTGTTTTTGCTTCATCGGCGAAAAATGTCTGCGCATGCTCTACTAAAAATGACACATGATCTATTTCGCGCAATGTCATTGGCTCTGAGGCAAAAAGCCGGTTGAGATGAAAATATAATGGCTGTTTTTTTGACAGTGGTAGCGTTGTGGTTTTCTTGCCATAGTAAGAGATCAAAAAACATTTTGGTGAAAGTTTTGGGTGGAATGTTTTCTCTAGAAAATATAGCGCCTTGGAAACGGCGGACAAACCCAGTGGTGGGTATTTGTCGGAGATATTGGCTTTGCAATCGCCGGCATGGTTGCGAAAGGCATGCCAAAAAGTGGGTAATTTTGACTTTCTATGCTTACTGTTAGTTTCGTGTTCATCGGTACAACAGGAAATTGTAAAGAAGTGAAAGAAAAATTATTGGGCTTTGTTATGTATATAAATTAGCTTGTACCGCTGTGCACGGAAGCGGCAGTTGTGTTAAACGTGTGGACCGTTTTCGTACCAAATATCGACTTGCATCTTTGAAGTTCAGGGACCCTCTGGAGGTCTAGTTCAGTGTATCCTCAAACATTCGAATTTTTATTTATTAAGCTTCGCTGGCATTTTATGCTCAGGTTAAAGTTTCTCGCCCCACAGTCCAACACAAGAGAAAATTGAAAGGTACAGCTGGTGGAGGGCCGTTTGAGCAACAGATTAATAATCATTATAATTATAATTAATAGGAAGACCGCTAAATCTAAATCAGCGCGTTTTCTCTTTAGAATGTGTGTCAAATGGGACACGATTTTGATCGATCGAAAGTGAAAAAAAAAGTTTTTTCCCTAGAGACCGTACATGCATTATGCGTGCACAAAGTTGTTTTTTTAACTGAGAACAAAAATGGCCCTATCATGTTTGGCATCTTATATTACAATTTAAACTATTTCCTGAACGTTTGCTGGAAGTTATTCTGTACTTGTACTTAGACATCTTTTTTAATCAGCCATGGTATTAATGTTTTCAGGTGGATTGTTACATAATAATTTGCCCCTCTGTATTTCACTGAGAATTCTTTGGTTGTTAATCTATGTATACGTGTATGTTGTGCACAGTTAATTTTGTATCTCAGCATAAATATTATTTTTTCTTTTATTTTTAGCATACATTGCCATACACAAAAAGAACAGAAAATTATAAATTAACTGCAATAAAAAATTGACTACAATATTAGAATAAAATTTTATATTAGATCGATGCTGATCAGGTATATTTGTGATAATGTGAAGTCTTTTTTTGTGAAATAATCTTGAAAAATAGCAGGTAATGTTCCAAAGAAGGATAAAAGTGTAATGAGATCTACATGTAATGATTGAATAAAAATGTTTTGGCTTTTCATAAACTGAGAATTGTCTAAAATAAAAAGGCAGAGCTGTCATTAGGGGCCGTAACCCATAACACCTGTTACAGCTGAGCTCACTTGATGTTACAGGTGATCAAAGTGGAAAGCTGAAGGTGGTAATTTAAATTTTTGGGACCTGTATTGGGTGAATCTTCATTTGCTATGGCTGTTTCAAAACGTAACGACAGCCCTGAAAAGGGATGGTTGTATCTCTGTAGAGCAATCCCTGGAGTTATTATTTTTTTTTTACACCAGCATACTTGCCCTCTTTGGGTCACAGAAGATTGCTAGCATTGGGGGTTTACCTGTACTGTGTATTTATTAATTGTGATTGAGTACTTTCAAGTTTTATATTATGTATACGCATAATCAGTTCTTGTTTTGCCAAAAAATGCTTTCCAAAATATGGGTTTTCTTATTTATGATGTCAGCTAGAGCCAAAAATTGGCACATCATGCTTGTTAGTTTCAGCCGGTGAGAAAGTTGGTACATCAAGTACAAACTTGTCCAGTTTTCAATTCAAAACCTTTGTCAAATTCATGGTTGCATGATTGATGCATGTACGGCAAAACATTAATTTTTCACATTGTTTCATTTTCTTCAACAAAAGACCAATTTACATAACTTAAAAAAAGGGTAAGAAAATACATGTAACTTAAAAATAATATACATTTCCTTTCTTTAAGTTCCATCATGAGGTCACATAGTATTACATCTTTCTGATTGTTGAGTGTTGGATTTTCTTTTGTACATGTATCAAATTCATCCATGAATTGGCTCACAGAAGGCAATGACTATGATCGATAAGAGTGCAGTCAGACCCTTCAAAGTATTATTGCACACTGTAGCCAGTTTCAAATAGTAAGTTGTTCGTAATTAAATTTTTATACCATCTGGAATATTAAGATAAAAAGAACTGCTGGTAAATGAAATTATAAGCACCACTTTATGGACAGCTCATTATTACAGACAGTTTTCTTTGTCCACAGAGAACCCAAACAGTGTATAAGCTAAGAAATAATAATTTAGATGTACACGTAGTAACACTGTATTAGCTTATAAGATAGTTATCTTGAGGTGTAACTGTCGCATCCGACTCGCCTGACAAGCAAGCATTTGACACTGGCAATGTTAACGATCTCTGATTCAAATCCCTTGTAAAACGAATCATAGAGAAAGAGCAACACAGGTTCTTATATCTTATGTTATTAGCTACTTCAGCATAAATGCATCTTAGAATTATTCCATTGGTTAATACAGCATTTGAGTTCACTGTGTCCAGTCTTTGGGCCGTAGCAAAAGGGGACTGCTCTACAATGTACACTGTAGCTGTAAGCAAAGTACCAAGCTTTTTGAGAAAAATCCACTTTTCAGCATAAAACAACCAAATCTGGCTATTTAATGCAAAATCAGGTGAAAAAGTCAGCAAAAGGCGATTTGTAGGTTTTTTGATTAAGGGATAGGTAGCATGATGGTCATGGACCGCTTGCATGTGTATATCCAACAGTGTTTATTTACAGTGCAATATTAAGGGCAATATTAAGTAGCAGGCTCATAATAAAATAATAGTAGGCGGCTTTGGAACTCGCACCAAAGGATTTTGTTAGAGTCTCAGTAATGTCCCAGACCTTCCACGACATTGCACCGTTCTAATGTTTCACAGATCTAATTACTGTTTAAATATGCATTCAATGTGATTCAAACCTGGGAAAAACCTTACAGGAGTTTAAAGTTTGGAGTAAACTTTTAGTCTTCATGAAATTTTAGTTGGATCATGTTGATGAATGCAGTTGTGTAGGATACGCAGTTTCCTATTTTGATCTTCTGTCAGAATTATGAGAGAACTCTCAAATACAGATCTCATTCAAACATTATAGTTTCATTGTAATTATCATTTGTTTCTTTTCCTATAAACTTCTCATCAGGTCTACATTTTGCATGAATTTCATGTGATATATATTTGAAGCGGTTGTTGGTTTACAGTGAAGTATTTTTCACTTTGTTTTTTTTTTAATATGAAGTTGAGTTTCTTCTTAGTTGTTGGCTAAGGCAGTGTTGAAGTAGTGACATGCTAACATACTTTATTGTTCATTTCTCTTCAGAAAAGATTGATTGATCCTGAATCAAACAAGATTTTTGAAGAACAAATGTGTATTCAAGCAAAGTATATGTCCCTGACAGTGTCAATAAAATTTTTTAATGGAAAGATCTGGGTTTTTACTCCTTTGTAGCACTTTTGACTACTCATCACTTTTCTAACCTATATAGTAAAAAGATCATATAGTATAATCAGTATTTTTTCCAACTAACATATTTGCAATCAAAGTTCTCTTCTTTTATATATAGTATTGCCCTAATTTTAAAAATTTCATTATCTTATTCAGATCAAGCACAGTAACCATTGAAAAGAAAAAAAAAAAAAAAAAAACCTGCTCGGTCATAGACGGCTTTAAAGTTTTGATATTAAAATTGCAATGAAAAGAACATGAATGCAGACACTACAGTTCATTTAGCTCATGTTCAAGCTTTTTTTATAAATTAGGAAGTCTTGCTGGAGAAGACATAATTTTGCTTTATCTTTTCGGTAAAAAAAGTAATAAAATAACTTTCAGGTGTCTAAGCAATTTCAAAGGACCCATAGTGTCTTATTTCTCCGCTGCATAGAGCTGTGAACAAAGGCCGTTCTTTCTAGTGACCCGGGTTTCATCAAAAATATTGTTGTCCTTCGTGATCGTGAAGAGTGCAAAGTTGAATCCAGTAAACCGGCCAAAACGCGAGCATCGCAGGGAACGAATCCCATAGGAATAGGTGAAAAAGGATAATAAAAAGTCTAGGCTCTTCTAAAAATATCCGTATATGCATTTGCAACTCATATTAAGCCGCAATTTCACTTCTTTCTACCGGAATAAACAAACGATGGATGTATTGCCGCCATTTTGAATTTGGCAATGTCACGTGGTCGCGCGTCGACCAATCAGACAATTTTCGCCGGTGAATGTTTTTGCTGCTTAGGAGGCGCCATATACTTCTGGCATGTTACTCTTGCTGTTTGCACGATATTACGGCAACGCCAACCTTTTTGGGGCTAACTGGAGGTGTATGTGGCACTTAGTGACCTACAGAATGGGTCGGAGCCCCCTTAAAACGGCTTTTATCACCCTCCTCCTCTGGGTTTCACTCCACAGACTTGAAATTGCACATATAGTGAGTGCTCACTATGCTGACCCTTCCTGCCAAGAAGCACTAACATTAGCGCAAACGTTGGCTAGTTACAGGCACTTTTAGTACTGCGCATGCGTACTGGTAAATTCGTCGTTTTTGCTGTCTTGAGGCCCTCAGCCACTTCTGGTGTCATACTGTTGCTGTTACGACAATATTCGCGCAATAGCGACCTTTTCTGAGCTAACTAGAGCTATATGTGCCTCTTAGCAACCTACAGGATGGCTAAGAGCCCCCTTAAATGTCTTTTCTTATCGTCTCCCCACCCCCCTAGGTTTGACTTTCCAGTCTTCAAATTGCATATACACTTGCTTCTTAGTATGCTTAGCGTCTTGAAGAAACAGGAGTAACATTGCCTGAACCGTTTTCAAGTTTGAGACAGTTTTCTCATTGCGCATGCGTACTACCGAATGTCATGTTAAACGTCACCTTCGTGACATACGCCAATTACTTGAAGGTGGTTGAATGTCCCACACCATTGCCCACTTCAAGGGATCCTTAGAACACATCTGTTTCCCTTAGCAACCGTTACTGTGGTATCCCGCCCCTTTACATATCAAATTTCTTCAGACATGCGTAAACGAGCTTTCATCATGTTCGCCAGCACGTCAGGATGTCACTCAGCAAGTTTCAGAACATGATGTTCGGTTTCACCAGAGTTACGAGACAAAAAGCTTCCCATACAAATCCTTCTAAATTTCGATCCTAAAGGTGTTTTTTCTTTGTTTACAGTAAATAATTTGTTGTTGTTTACACCTATTGCTCAGATATTGATATCATTAGAAAGTAGACGTTGCGGGCAACATGTTCAACAGACGACGCAGACTAGACACTCAAGACGACGATGACTGCACTCCTGGGACATCTGGGTCGTCAACCACACCGAGAAGGCGTCTTACTACTCTCCCCGATTTCGCCAAGCCGCCGCCACCATCTGGAAAGAGCCCGGCAAGAAAACGGCCAAGGCAAGACAGCAGACAAGCCCTGCCATTAAGCCCTGAGACAGAAGATGCTGGAGACGAGCAGCCTACGCGGTTGTATGCCCGTCCATTGGGAGACCGAAGATCCCGGACATTGGAACGACGAACGGCAGCAAGACATCTCCCAACAACTTTTGAAGACGACGACGAAGACGCAGAGCAACACCGTAGAAACAAAGGCAAGACACCTCTGGTAGGGCCACCCACGGCTAAAAACAAAGCCGCCCGAAACGCCGAGCACAGCACAGACTCGGAGTCCGAGGAGGAGCAGCAACCTTCCCGACAACGCAAGACGGAGCCAAAACCACCTGCCAAAAAACCGAGGAAGAAACCCCCAACAGTCGTGTCAAGCGACTCTGACCTAGACGATGACCAACTGGGTATCACACCCAGAACACCGCCACAAAGCCCGTTCTACAGAGGGCGGGCCACTACCAGCACTGTACCTGCAACCACCAAAAAGAACAAACTGCCTTCTACCAGCACTTCCAAACCCACTGACCGCAAAGACAAGACCAAACACGTCTCCAGCAATGCAAAGAACCCTGAACAGCCGCAGACCTCAGACAGAACCAAGAAAAAGAACAAGAAAGCACGCCCAGTCCTTGTGGATCTAGCTGACGAGCAAGATAAGCTCTATGCGGAGCTTAACAAGACTGCCCGTAATTCTAAGTGAACACTTTTCGGGACCTTCTGCTCCCTGTCTACTGTTACAAACTATGATTGTTACTTGATCTCATACAAAACTAGTTTTCATACTTTGCTAAACATTTCCGTTGAGTTCCGCAACATCGTACGTTTCCTTTCAGTTCGCACATTAGTGTCGTGCTTTACTTAACCTAGGTCAGTTCACAAGGTGATCATAACAGAAAGGTACCCTATGCACGAGTCATATAGAAAGAGAGTTATTTTGCAACTCAACATTTCGTTCCAGTTCCGACAACGTATCTTTCAAGTCTAGACTTTCATTATAGACAAATCATGTAACTCTAGGAGTTCCTTGATTAAACCAGTTGTTCCACTTTCAAACTCTGTGTGGTTTCCATTACTGCAGCAACATTTTCCCGTTCCCAAGGTAAATTGGGGGGCCAAAGATTGAACTAGGAGAGAATTTGGAAAATTCTTCTTCGCAATGTTAGGTTGTTGAAGAGGCGCGTTCGAAGGGTCGAAAAGGAACTAGCCTATGAACGCTTGGATTGGGTGCCTTATCCCCAAAAGAGTTAGAACGTGTGGGTGCTCTTTAGCCGGGTGGTTCAGGGGTGGGGAGTTCCTTTGCAACACCATGGTCGAACAAGGTGCAGGTTATTAGTTCGGGCTCGTTTGCAACTCCAAAGGGGGAACGTATTCCCTAAGAGACGTTTCACTTGAGGACTCAGGAGCGCCTCCGGGGGGAACACATAAGCGTCTATATGTCTTATGGTAACTTTTCTGAAACATTTTTGGCGACCTCCTCAGAAAATTCTCAGATTTGGCATACGAGTCGGTTTTGTTGAAACACGTGTTGTGTTCAAATTGGAGCGGCCAGTGTCAAATCCGGGAGGAGCTACGAGGCTTTAAAGTTTCGTATTTTTCATACATTTCCTCATCGAAAAAGGGTCGTTTTTGAAACCTCCGAGATACGAGCTGTCCTTTTGCACTCCAGGTAGCTTTTGGCGTCAATAGGCTGTGGTTCGAGTTTCGGATGTCAGGAGCAATCCGGGGGAGACTTATCCGCAACGTTCGTGTGTCTTTTTCGAGCTTGAGAAATCGTGTTGATTTTATTGTGGTGAGTTTAAAGTTTGAGACAATGTAGGAAATCGAGTAGTGTCAACGTGTGAGCAATATGAGCTTCTGAAAACAAATGGTCTTTGTTTGACAGTGGTACTAAGTTCGCATGTGCAGTAAAATTTGGCTATTTTTGGACGTTAGGTGGCATGTTTGGGTGGACATTGGTGACAGAGATTTTACTCACACACAATGAGATTGCTATGAGAGTCAGTGCATTCGATGTACTATAAAATGTTATTGACAAATTAGTCTAATGACTTTTGTTGTGCCGAGAGTCTGCGGTGCAATCTCGGTTTGGGGCGATTTTGGACCTTTGAGAAGTCGATTTTTGAAAGCTGTTTTCCAGCTTGGGTTTTCGTCTTAGGTAACGAAACTTACACAGGTAGTAGCTCTCTAACACAGTTATATGTGGCATTTTTTACGAATTTTTTCGTTACAAGTCAAGTAGTTCACGACGGTTTCAAAGTAGGACCAGGTTTTGGTCATTGTGCCCCAAATTGTTGAGGCGTTTTGGACACATTTAGGGCGAGTTGGTCAGAAAATTCTGAAATGTGGCATACAACTACATTTTGTTGAGACACTTGTTCTGGGCAAACTCGAACGTCTGATGTGAAATCCGGGGGAAGCTACAAGGCTTCAAAGTTGCCTACTTTTCATACATTTCCTCATCAAAAAAGGGTCGTTTTTGAAACCTGCGAGATACAAGCTGTCCTTTTGCACTCCAGGTAGCTTTTGACCTGAATAGGCTGTGGTTCGAGTTTCAGATGTCAGGAGCAATCGGGGGGGGACTTATCGGCAACGTTCGTAGATGTCTTTTTCGAGCCTGACAAATCGTGTTGATTTCATCGTAATGAGTTCGAACTTTGAGACAATGTAGGAGATCGAGTAGTGTCAACGCGTGAGGAATATGACCTTCTGAAAACAAATGGTCTTTGTTTCACAGTGGTACTAACTTGGCATGTGCAGTAAAATTTGGCTATTTTTGGACGTTAGGTTGCATGTTTGACTGCACATCTCTCACACAAATTTGACTAATACAGAATGAGACTACTATGAGAATCAGTGCGGTCGATGTGCTATGAGATCGTGTTGAGACGTGGCTGTCATGACGTTTGTTGTCAGAGTATTACGTCCTTGAAATGACGTTTCGGGGTTGTCGCACCGTTTCAGAAGTCAATGTTGAGAAGGTGTTTGCACGTGGAGTTTTGGTGTTAGGTCATCAGAGTTACAGAAGTAGTAGCCTAGTAAGACGGTAATATGTAGAATTTTTCTGGTATTTTTCGGCCACAAGTTGACTACTCACAACAGTTTTAAAGTTGGAGGACGTTTCATTGAACTGACTTTTTGAGACACGCATAACTCACGTGACTTTCATTGTAGGTCGTTGACAGTTTGCAGAATCGTAAAGGATCGAACGGACAAGGACTGTGGCAACTTGGAGGACTATGGACTAAATAACAAGGAAGATTTTCAAGTTCAAAGAACGCGTGTCGGAAAGCCAGGAAAACGGGGGAAGAAGGTGGTTATCTACCATACGAGCCCCCCCAGTTTTAATCGTTTAATGCGAAATTTGAAATGTGCGCATTTCAGACTGAAAGGTCCCTGGAGTGTCACATCTGAAAACACGAAGGTGAAATCCGGGGGTAGTTCTCCCCGTACGCATCATACTGGGATGACAATTTTGACATGGCCTTTTGAGAGGGATGTAGGTCCCGTGAGTTTGCTCTTAACAAACTGAAAGTTCGTTGAGGTGTACAAGATGAGGTGGTAAACGGTTGCTGCAAATTGCAAGGTTGGAGGGCATAACGCGTAGAAATGAGCAACCCAAAAAAAGCCGATCTCAGGTTTTTCGCTTTCAACTTTGGTTTCACGACTAAGTCTCAAGGCACACTTCGTGACCATAGTATATGCCCGCTTATGACCACAGGATACCCAGAAAGAGGTTTGGTTCAGTCGGGACAACCTCGTTCCCAGGGCTTTTCCCATTGAATTTGGGAGGGGCGGGAAAAGACCCTGGCATCGGCTGGTCACGTGATCCGTCATAAATATTTGTGGGCTCTAATTTATGCCACCGCTATGCAACCGCTCTTAAACCCTCCATTGTTATTGGTAGTTGGAATTCCCCGCAAAAATGCAAAAAGTCATTAATTTAAGCGGGCTAGTATAGGTTAGTGAGCTATTGAGTCTGGTAAATCGAATACGTTTTCTGTGTTAAAAATCTCTTGTATGGAGCCGCCGACTCCCAAAAAGCTACACCCACGAAATTCGGTTTGTCGGCTTTGCGGTGGTGCGTACGAAAGCCGTCACATGCTTCGGGTCCTAGGCAAAAGCGGCGTCGAAAAAAACCTTCCTGCGAAAATTCATCTTGTCTGTGGAATTACTATAAGCGAGGCTGATTGCCTTCCAAAGTTGGTCTGCAGGAAGTGCGAAGCATTTGTCTCCAAGGTGAGCGACTTCAAACAAAAGAGTTGGAATATTCAAAGTGAACTTGAACTGGGACAAAAGTGTTCAGTGAAGCGTTGCACGGAATTGTCGCCATCTTGTAAACAACCCTCGAAGCGCGCGGCTACCGAGATCCCCAGAAAAACCTCCGTAAAACAGCTTATGTTCGGACAAAAACCAGTCCAGTTTAACGAAGGCGAACATCAGGAACCCATGGAAGAGGAAAATTCGTCCGCACGTGGGCTTAACGATGCCGAAGAGTCAAACAAGCTACCTGAAGTAGTTTGTGACCAAGAGCTTCCAGTACTAAACGATAACTACATTATTGGAGCATTGAATTCAGAGCCGCCGTCTAATGTGGCAGAAATTATAAGGGACCACTGCCCGCAAGTGCTTTCTTCGCTAAGATTGCTCATCAACGAGAAAATCAACACAGCCTGTCAAAAGCTGTGCAGACGTTCGGATGGCTCTGTGTTGTATGGCCACAGCTACGAAAGTCTGAAAGATTTTAACTTTGATAGTGTTTGGAATGAGATAGAAAGCAACATTCCCTTTGTCGTCAACATCATGAATACTGTCTGTGGGAAAAGCTTTACATCCGATGATTTGCGAGTAAAATACAGCTTCATTTACTCGATTCTGATGAGCGAAAGATGGCACGAACTAAGTCTTTTGAAGCGGGTAAACACAGTTTTGATTATAGAAGGTGGATGTACCAAGAAGGTGAGGATCTCTCTCATGCGAACTAATTAAAGTTATAATTCACGTAAGCTAAAGTCAGTTTGAACTGACTATTTGCTAAAATACCTGAAGTGCATGACTGACAATTTTGATCACAAAATTACAGAGCTGGGTCCCATCCACATAAGCTTATAATGAACATTTTTAGCTTTGGTAGGCTGCATCAACTATCAATATTATAAATAACAGTCAACCTGTTAGAATTCTTCGAGTATAAATTTGTGTAAATATTTACTTTATTGAAAAAGTAAAGATCACAATCTTCTCATTCAAAACTAAGCTTGAGTGTTGGTACCTGATGCAAAGTATCTTTGGTCTTTAGTTGGTAAGCCTTAGAGATCTGTACTTAGGAAAGTGCTGGAGATGTAGGTAGGAGAGGAAAGTAAAATGAAGGACGCTTTTTGGTTTCCCCAGACAACTGGTTGTTGCCCGGAACCAATGAAAACCAGATTTTATCTGTGATTATTAGCAATAATAATAATAATAATAATAATAATAATAATATTTGACACAATTTCTTGATATGCAATTTAAATAAGGAAACCTAAATATAGAAAATCTAATAATAATTGTAATAATAAAGTTTTATTGAGTTTCAAACCATGTAGTGTGGGAGAAACCCATACTAACTTAAGGGACACAGGCTAATGTAAAATACAAAACTTAGACAAGTAATGACATTTCCCACGGCAAAACTCCAAGTCATTTCTTAGAAACATGTATCGTTTCATGTTAGCTTTAAATCTCCACTTGGGGAGAATATTCTAATTGTACTTTTTTTCTTACCATTTTTAATCCAGCTTCAGGAGCGACTGAACAAGCTTGGTGTTTGTCTCTCCCATGGAAGACGGGATATCCTATTGAAACTTCTTGGAGGGCACCTTGCAGACATAGTTGTTCAGAAAGTAAAAGGTGGTTCTGTTTTCCGTGGCACAGGAGATAACTGGGACTTGAAAGTCCTAAAGGGCCATATGAGAAAGGATGTGCAGAATGAAGATCTTCATTTCTTTGCTTCCAACCTTATTGAAAACCGGGTCAACTTTTCACACTTGCCTAATGTGCATCCTAAGGGGGACATTGTAAATTTTCCACGCCACCATTTCTCATTAAATGTTGATGAGTGGAAAGTGTACATAAACTGTGCAAAGATTCTCACAGGAAGGATAATTATTGAATTCTTTCCAAAGTTTAAGTGGCTTAAGTCAGTCATCCCTGCACATATTCCTCATATTTACAGTGGAGAAATGGCTCAAAAATCCACCATCATGAGCCTGCCCCTTCTGAATGCCAATGAAGCTAAATATGAAGATTGTGTCCGCATTTTGAGATCTTACGAGCAGTGGATTTCAGAGATTTATGTTAAAGCGGGCTTACTTGATGAAGTACCTCATGTTGACAACCCTGAAGTACCAGAGGATCAGCTGCACCTGGCCAAACAAACGCTCACAAGGGGGATACCCCTGATGACCCTATGAGGGAAATGAAGATAGTTTTTGCTGGTGACCAGTTGACCAGAGTTAGATTCGCTGGTGCTAAAGATTTGCTCTCAGGCTCCCACACTCCATCAGATCGTTTTGAGCATTGTTCCCCATTCAAGCCAGTCATGTGGCACACAAAAGCATCATTGCTACAGTACTCATATTCATTCCTGTACAAGGCAAAATCGGTCAACCAAATTGGAACTCTAAAATACTTTAGAGAAAACTTTAATCGCCGGAATGCCACCCCAGCCAAAGTACTGGATTCATTTGAAGGAAGTGAGGAACTATTTCTCAGTGTTGGTCGAGCTTACATTGTCAGTGCAGCTCTTACTTTCTTTGGAATGACAAGTCTTGAGGATGTTCCCTCCCACCACAAGTTCCCTTCAAACATTTCCCATCAAACAGAGGAAGACAAGAGAAGATATTTTGACAGTGTTTTTGAAAAATTCATTGATGAGTATCTTTTGCAAAAAAATGCCACTACAAATGGGGAAGAGGAGGATTATGTCTCAAATTATGCCCTGTGCTACATCTTCCTAACCATCCTTATTTTACAGCTGAAAGAAACTGCAGCAGAGGCAGATGGTGAAAGAAACCTCATAAATCAGAAGTTGCTGCTGTCGGTTTTTAAATCAATGGGTGCTTACAGCAAGTATGCCCTTGAGATGTTTGTAAGCATCGCTCAAATAGAATGTATGTTAACCCCACGCATGTCAGAGGAATTTAAATGGGGTTTCTTTGTCAGCTGGAGGGGTGGCGCTGGAAACAACATGGAAGATGACATGGCACAGGAAATCTTTAATCGACTAAGCAAGTCTGTTGTCCAGAGAATGGGGCCAAACAGAACTTTCCAGTCCATCAGCAAAGTCTGCAAGGCAACGAATGGCATCAAAGAGGTTAAGGAACAATTTGACACTTCTGCTGGTATTCATCAGTCTTCTGTTCAACATACCACTCGGGATTCTCTAAAAGATGAAAAGGAGATGGTTGAAGATCTTGTGCAATTGGATCCTTTCCAAAGAGTGCCTGAAAGATGCCATGACAGCTTTCCTGACATCAAACGATGCCCCCTCAGGTACTTAAACATCGTTGAATTCCATCAGTGGCTTGACAAACATAAACAAGAACTTTCGAACAGAGACTAAATTCAAAACTTCCCAGAAACACTTAGCACTGCAAGTTTTCATTAAATATTTGCAGGGCTGGAAGTAGCAACATGCTAATTGTCAGAATGTGGTTCAAATTTCTGTGGTAGTTAAACTAAAAATATATATGAATACTTTATGCCAGTGGAAATTACAAATTATTATGGTAAAGTCTGCAGACAAGCCTAGTGGCCCACCAGGCTGGAGTCTACCTCGGTTTCAGTAGGCTGAAAAAAATGCAAATATCTATAACTCTCCTGGATGGGATGCTAGTCCATTGCAGGGTTACCCCCAGCACAAGGCTGCAAATAATATTTTTGTTATAAGCAGGTCACTTGTCAGGTCAGAGACCAGACCTGACCTGACAAGGAAACAGTCTGGTCGGACAAAAAAAATCCCATTGAAAGAGTGAGAATGTGCACAATACTAATCACAGACAGGAGATGTAACAGTTTTATCACTAATGAAGCTTCTGTGACCTTGCTCTTTAAGTAGGATAAAAGTTCAACTTCAATGAAAAGTTCCCGGTCAGAGTGACTGACCAGACTAAATTTTCGCCAGTGAAAACCTCAATTTTGCCAGACAAATGTCCAATGACTGGTTGTTATTTGCAGCCTTGCAGAACCTATTGATACACAAGGGTAAAGAGAGGCACTGTGAGAGTGAATTGTCTTTCCAATAAGATAACACAATGGCCCTGGCTGGGGCTCGAATCCAGACCACCCAATCCAGAGTAAAGCGTACTAATCATGAGGCCACCATGCCTCTAGCAAACAAGTTATTAAGGGATATATTTAATTACTGTTTTGCACTCTGTTTATAAGCAGCCAGGGTTCTGGCCAATCAACATCTGTTTTTTTCTACCAAAAATGACCTTATTATGTTGTGCTACTTCGAGTCCTGTAATAATTACAGTGTAGAATAGCATTTCTCACTGAAGTGGCAATAAAATATAAACATTTGGGTGAGGAGAATATAGTGAGTATTCTCTACATGTAAGTTATGATAAATTTTGCAGTGATCAGAAATGATAAATTTTTACCAGGTTGATGCCTTAAGCATCTCTCATGCAATCAACTACAGCCAAAAAAGAATAGGAATTTGCAACTGGTTTATCATTGTGGTTCTTCACATGCAGTTGCTCATAACCGCTTGTATTTTTTTTACCAAAAACTGTGGGCATGTTTGAATTTCTGGGCAGCAAAGGTGATAGAAGAGGGGAACAGGTTATTTTCTCTGACTTTAAGTATCATCTGCAAAAAATGCTTAAAAGTAAAAATTTATTACAATTTAATGTATCAAAAATAATCTTACGGTATTTTACAGCATACACAGCCTAACAGTTGGAGGTCAAAATGTACAGCAGAGCTCTTACAATGGTTTTTAAATAACATGTTTTTAGTATCACTTGTATTTTAAATCAGAAACTATGATCTGCAAGATTCGCAGTTAATACGAAATCACATAGGTCAATAGTTGAACTTAGCTGGTTTCTGAAGCCAAAAAATAAATTGACTTTTTTATTACATGTATGATATAACTTCAGTTTATTTGACGATGAGCCTCTAGCTCAGGATATTGGGTAACAACCTTTCCTATTATCACTGGTCATTAGAAAATAATTTGTATTGATTCAGAAATTATAATAATAATAATAATAATAATAATTATTATTATTATTACTATTATTATTATTATTATTATTATTATTATAACTTTCATGAGAGATGTATACCAGCAGTGTGCAGAATACAGTCGAACCTCCGGTTGCGACCACCTCTCCTAAGCGACCAGTTTTCCAAAATACCACACATTTCCAAGTCAAATAACTATATTTGGAACCTCTTGTAAGCGACCACTTCTCGTAAGCGACCGTGACCACTTTTAGAGCTAAAAGTTTTTAACCTCTCGTAAGCGACCATTTGACAGACAACAGAGCAGAAATTGGATAATAAAGGTGTTGTAACATTATTGCATTCCTGGACAGTAAAAGAGACAGAAATGTAGTACTGTAGTACTGTATTTGGTAGTACTGTCGGACAATCTTTGAATAGTGCACCAGTGGAAATTTCAGTCATGGGTGTCTCCATATAGTGGTCATGAATAATTCATGAGTGTATGAAAAACGCGGAAACTGGCTTTTCGAACTCGTGAGAGGTCGTTTAACTGTATGCACCTGTTTGTTGATAATGAATAAGTCAGAAGTTCCGCTGTGGTAGTGTCCATATAGTCGTCATGAATAATTCATGAGGGAATGGAAAATCTGCTGAGTGGGTTTTTGGAGCAGTCACAGATCACTTTGCCGTATGGACGTGTTTCTTGATAGTGAGTGACTGAGAATTGGTGCTGTGGTTGTGTCCATATAGTCGTCATGAATAATTCATGAGTGTACCCACTATTGTGAAACTTCTTATTTACACTCATTAGAAGTTGTCGGATGCTATAGAAGTGTCTGTTTATAGACAATGAGGGGCAACCTCTGGTGTGCTTGCATCCATATAATCGTCATGAATAATTCATGAGTGAATTCCAACTGCAGAAAGAGCGTTTTTAGAGGCCTCAGACATCAGTGTCCTGTATGCAGGTGTTTGTTAATAGTCTCTGACTGAGGATTCCTGCTGTGGCTGTGTCCATATAGTGGTCATGAATAATTCATGAGTGACTGGGAATCGTCAAACTTCTTATTTACACTCATTAGAAGTGCTGTGACTCTATACAAGTGTCTCTTTATACTCCATTAGAGGGAATATGTCGTGTGGTCACGTCCATATAGTCGTCATGAATAATTCATGAGTTTATTCGAAGTGCCGAAAATGCGTTTTTAGAGCCGTGGGACATCAGTTTCCTGTATACACGTGTTTCTTAATAGCCAATCAGTGAGAATTAGTGCTGCGGGTGTGTCCATATAGTCGTCATGAATAATTCATGAGTCACTGGGAATCGTGAATGGTGTTATTTACACTCATTAGAAGTCGTGTATGTCTATAACAGTCTCCGTTTATACTCGATTAGGGGGAATATGTGCTGTGCTTGCATCTATATAGTCGTCATGAATAATTCATTAGTTGATTCCCACTGCAGAAAGTGCATTTCTAGACCCATGAGACATCAGTCTCTTGTATGCACGTGTTTGTTAATAGTCAATGAGTCAGAATTAATGCTGTTGCTGTGCCCATATAGTGCTCATGAATAATTCATGAGTCACTGGGGATCGTGAACGTTGTTATTTACACTCATTACAACCCCTGTAAGTGTATAAAAGTGTCTGTTTATAGTCGGTCACAGACAATTTGAGGTGTGGTTGTGTCTGTATACTGGTCATGAATAATTCATGAGTTTCTTGGACATCGAGAAAGTGGGTTTTCCGAGTCCTGCGACACCAGGATCGTTCATGCACGTGTTTGTTCATAGTCATAAACTGACAATTTCTGCTGTGCTTGTCTGCGTGTAGTGGTCATGGATGATTCATTACTTCACTGTGAAATGTGAATGTGTCAGCTGGACTCATTAGGAGTCTGGTTATGCTATAGAACTGTATTGTTAAAGTCGATCAACGAGAATTGGTCCTATAGTTGTGTCAATGTAGTGGTCATGAATAATTCATGAGTCTATTCCGATCGTGAAAGTCTCTTTTTACAGTCAGTAGACATCACTTTAGGGTATCAACCTGTTTCTTAATAGTCAATGACTGGCAATTTGCTCTCCTGTGCTCATATAGTGCTCATGAATAATTTATGACTGTACCAGCAATTGTGAAATGCGTTCGTTACAGTTTTTACAAGTTGGGTAATCCCATACAAGTGTCTGTTTATAGTCGATAAGGTACATTTTCTCCTCTGGTTCTGTCTATATTGTGGTCATCATGTATCTCAGATGTGACTCGATTATCTTTCATTCAGAATAATAGACATATCTATATTGCCCTTCTCTGTGCAGGTTCTATTGGTAGCTCGCGCCTTGACCGATTGGCGTTATCTGTTTCCAGAGTCGACGAACGTATATTTCCTGCAAGTGTAGGTACGTGTTGTTGCGTGAGTATCGTTCAATGCTAAAATTGGGTACATCAATCACACGTGTGGAGACATATTCTTGTTGCTAATGTCATTGATCGTTTTTCGTCTCTAGGTCATTCAGCTGTTTCTTCTATATTCATTGTTCCGCGGTTGTTCCACGACAAACAAAGTTCGTGTTTGTAAGTAGGATATCATTCCGGTCTTGTGAACATATTGTCCCGCTGTAAACCGATGGTCTCTGATGTGCAATAATGGAAATCTCCGTATTGCTTTTGTCCCTGCAGGTTGTATTGCTACGTTGTTACTGGATCTTCTCCTATCATCTGCTCGCAGAGTCCACGAACGTATATTTACTGTAAGTCTAGTTGCGTCTTTTCGCGTCAGAATCGTTGAATGACAACATTGCGTACATGATTCACACATCTCGTTCTTCGTAACCTGATCGATCCTTGTCTTTCTTTAGGTCACCGAGTTGTTTGTTTCACATTGAGTCTTGTTGAGATCTTCTACTCCAAGTAGAGTTGTTGTCTTTGTAAGTAGCATACATTCTCGCCTCGTGAAAGTTGTATCCCGTGTGTCACTGCATGATCTCTGATTTACAATAAGAGACGTCTTGATTGTTCTTTTCTGTCCGCAGGTTGTATTGCTAACTTCTCCCTGTAGCGTTGCGGTTTGTGTGCTCGCACAGTCCACGAACGTTTACTTCGTGTAAGTATCATACGTGTTTTTGGGTGACAAGATAGCAACAAGCAACTTTCCACTGTTGTTGCGACTTTTGTTTTGTCATATTTAACGAACGTTTGTTTGTTACTCAGATCAGTCTACTGTTGTAGCCACTTGTTAGCTTCTCCATTCCGTTAGCAGTAACAGACACATCACTTCTACAGTAAGTATCAGGTTTTTACTGTATTGCAGTGTCGAAACTTATTAGTTAAGCTCCTTGAGCAGAGAGTAGTAGACACGATTGTGAAACTGAATGACTCTGGCGGAAACTCCGTAGGTTGGCAAATAGTGCAAAGAGGAGTACGCTGGCTTTGCTAAGTCATTAATGTATGTAACACACTACAGTGGACGACTGTTATAGCGCCGTCAATACTTCCGCGACACAGGCTTCTACTGTAGTAAAACGCTGAACGTCCTTAGGAGGCTACTAAAGCAACGATTAGTACGCGTGTTTTGACAGAGTGTCTCAGAAAGGTGTTGGCTGTGCAGGCACTTTGTTCCTCCGAAGGGGATGAACTCCTGCATAGAGCAATACTCGTGCTGTCACTCTATATAGGACTTATGTATTCTTGCTGCTGCAGAACGTACGTAGGAGGCTCTTAAAGCACTACTAGTATGCAGTCTGAGGTAACATGGCATTACTAAACGGTCGGTCGTCCTTTCCGGACTCTCGGGAGTGTCATTGACCGAATGTTGGTGTGCCGTTTTGCCTCAGTGGTAAGAGTCTGTACTTTCCGTATACCAAATACACCCGATGTTGATTGTAGAGTTCCTCGCGCGACGTATGTGTATCTTTGTTGATCTTACAAACATTCTACAGCGCGTATCTCTGTTCGCTTCTCAGAAATGCCTCACGCAAAATGGACCAAACAGTCTAGCGAACGATACTGGCGACAGCGTCCGTCACGTCTGATTTTACGCAGTACAAACCTACGTCAGCTGAATGACACGAGAGCTGGACGCCGCGATGAACGTTTACGTAAGCGTGGAACACGAAAAGAAGAATTTCTGACAGCCTTTAGAACCCCGACTCACGCAAGCAGCACGAAATCTGTATTTACAGAGCTGGCCGATGACCTACGATTCTGGGCGGAACACATGAGTTGGGCCTACTGTAGACGATGTGGATCTCTCCAGTCGAAAAAGCTTCTACCCGGCTACCGGAAGCGTGCAAAGCCCACCACTTGTAGCTCATGCAGCTGCACCAATAAGCGATACAAGGTACCACATCCCACCAAAGTCCCACCTGCTCTGCAGAATCTCACAATGGACGACATTTATGCTCTCCGTCCTTTTCGCGCATTCTCTGGCCGATACAATCGCATGATGTTCGGCTACAGAGTGCGCGAAGAGCCCTTTAAAATCAAATGGGCGCAGCAAGACGTTGAGACGAAAATAGCAAACATCAGGGATCCTGTGTCGAGGAGACGCACCCGAGCTGCTTTTGATTACCTGATGGAGAAGACAGATTGCTCATATAAGAAGTTTATTAGCATGCACCGAAGTCACGTGCGCGAGCCGTGGATATTCGAATTGTTCTCACATGAATCCTTTCACGGAGTTGAGGCAGCGCTATGGCCACACTTGTACTATGAGAATGACCTCTGTGACTCTTTCCTGGAGGGCCAAGAAAGTCGCAAAAGCGGCAAGGTTTCCTTTATGACTAAAGTGGCCTCCCCCATCTGTGATTACGCCACGAATTACGATCTGTTACATTATCATTACGATCGGTGGCTTTTCAAAACGATCACCGGCGCCATCAACTCTGCAAAACAAGCGCAATGCTCACCGGCCACCGCACTAGAGGCGAAAACATTCAGTCACCAATACTGGACCAACCAGCACCGGTATTTGATCGATGGAGTACGCCAATTCGGCTTCCCGTCTATCTTCATTACTATTTCGCCCTTTGAGTGGAGCTTCCCATGTCCCCCGTGGGTTGAGCATCTGCGAAACAAGACCGGGAAAGATGCTACCGAACTACCCATAGCGGAGACCATTCATATTGCGCACGTGCTCGAACAATACATACGTGGGTACTTGTGTGGAACGAACACCAGCCGCTGGAAGAACCATCTGTTTGCCAAGAAGAGTGACCCCTCTGCGAACAACGTCAGCAACTATTTTTATCGGTTCGAGTTTCAAAAGAGGGGCACTCTTCACGCCCACATCCTGATATGGTTAGAGGACATGGCGGAGATTGATGTCACGCAACTATCTGCAACTATACCGTGGGGCAATGTAGACGAAGCCTTCCTCGTATACGACCTACAGAAATCCAGGACCAGCTGTCTTCCCCTAAGACAGGGACCCAACCGGGTACTCACGGAAAATAATGAAACCTATTTGGCCTTCCATCATAGTCGAACGGACAAAGGGTGCAACCTCCGCGCTTTTGTCCCGGCCGTCACTGGTTCCCTGCAATGTTCTATGGACGTCCAATCCTCCGATGGCAAGGCGATGCTCTTGAAATACGTCACCTCCTACGTCGCCACGTGTCACGACGCAGTTAAAACCCAACAACTCTACTCCGTCGACCTTGGCGCGTATCAGGCTGCTACATCATTCTTGAAGAACATGCATCCCTTGGAACCGGAGATGGTACTTCAGCTTACCTCCATGAAGATCGCGTGGACCAACTCGCGAACAAAGGCCTTCACAGCCCCAACACCTGGGCAGACGCAACATAAGGTCCACCTGAAGTACCTTGGACGTCCTGAACCAGACCAACATCTCACATTTCTGCAGTGGCTCCGGGAGTATGACCATGAGAAAAACCCTCCGAAACGATACAAACAGGGCACTACTCTCGTTGGGGTGAAACACTTGTCGCCATTCAATCCCATCTATTTCTACCAGTTGCTGGTTATGAATTGGCCTCACCGCACCGTCGATGAGCTCCATGATGCCCGCGAAGAGCGGTTACCAGAACCCATCAAATACTTCGTTCCAGCCGCGGAGAAGCTGCCGGAGATCCTAGGGTCCAGAGACGCCATCTTGCACTACTTGTCCAGTGAATCCCACAAGAGGAGCTATCTGGAGACGATCCTCCTCTATATTCAATCGCTTCACGACATCTACGCGCTGTGGCAACTGGGAGTGATCGACTGCACCTTCGCCAGCTCTGAGCGCTCTCAGTTTGAGCTTCAATACCCTCTCTCACCGCAGCAGCGTGCGATTTACTCCAGATATCTCTCTCTTGTGGAGACCCGCCGACGCTCCATCTACGGCCCACTGTCAAGTGCACGCAGTCGCTCCACCGACGAAGTCACTCACCCCAACTCCAACGACTACGCGAAATACCAACTCTTGTTAGGGTGCCTCGGGACTGGGAAGACTCAAGTGGTGAAGCGCCTCATCCACACCCTCATCGAACGAGAATATTCTGTTGCTGTGTGCGCTCCCCTGGGTCTTCTTGCTACAAACTACAGGGAAGAATTCCATCCGGATCTGCAGGCTGATACTATCCACGCTCTCTTCAATATCCCTGTTGCGGCGGACCAAGACTACGTGGTCAACTACAAGATCGGGACGTACGATGCTGTTATCATCGACGAGGCTTCGATGGTGGCCGATGACACCTTTGATATGGTCCACGACACCTTGGAAAAGCAGCCCCATCGACCCCTCGTCATCATCGCTGGCGATGAATGCCAACAACCACCTTTGCAAACCATTAACGGCCGTACGACCCAAACCACGTCGATCTTGAAAAACCGCCGCCTACGTGAAGTCTGTCAGGTCCATTCCCTGTATCAACAGTTCCGGTGTACCGACAAAGCGTACATGGATTTCCTGCAGTATATCCGTCATTCTCGTCCCGAACAGTACGTGCTGGACAACTTTCAGCGACCGCTCCTGCTGTTTCGCGAATCAGATATCACCGATTTCGACATTTGGCATACCCTGCAGGATGCCCCAGATGCCACATTCCTCACCGTGTCCCGCGCTGCGGCCAACCGGGTGAACAACATCGTCATCACTCGGGGATTCGACAACCAAACACCTGTCTCAGCCATACCTTTGGAAAACGACGCCCACGAGTTCCTCCCCTTTCGTGATATGCGCGTGGTCGTGACGCAAAATCTTGACAAGCGGACCGGTGTAGTGAATGGGCAGTTGGCGACGATCTTGAACAGCCACAACAACACGCTCCTTCTCAGGTTCCCCAACGGCAAGACAACCTTTACCCACCCTATCACGACCATCAGTGACGACGGGCGCAGCAGAGTGCACTACGCGTTGAACCCAGCATACTGTATGACCATCTGTAAGACGCAAGGTGCTAACATCCGGAAGCTGTTGCTGTGGTTTGACTGCCCTGCTGTGCCCAGTGGTATGGGATATGTCGCTTTGTCTCGCGTGAGGAAGAGCGAAGATATTAAAATCATGACGCCCATAGTAGCAGACCAGCTTAATCCAGCCTTGTCCTAAACACTGTGTGTCGCGCGGCCACCAAACGACTCCTCGACATCACTTCTACTACCAACGTATTGAACTTAACACGTCCAATTGGCTTCTTCGCCCGTTTGCAGCCGTTGCACACTCAGGACCCTCTTCTTCCAAAGCTGTTGCATCAACTTACAGTCACCACTGTACCACACTGTTTTCCCCTGTCGCGAACACTAGTACCTCTACTTTTCCCTTCATCTGTTCCGCAACAGATACACATACCCAGTCGACGGTGACACTCACGCGAACGCTAACGCCGGCAGGTCGTCTCTACGCGTGAACGAACCACTTGTAGCTAACATCACTCTCAGCAAGTTCTTCAATTACCCGTCTCATTCCGTTGATCACAGTGTTTGAGACCCCTTTCACTCTGACCAACGCTGATTGTCAACGACTTGAATCATTTCCTTCCACGACACTGCCAGCGAATTTTGCCTGTTCTCCGACCCTAAAAACCGAAGTTGTTTTCACATAGCTGCTAAGCAGAGATACACATACGTAGCCGTCCCTCACGCTGACGATTGAACGTTGAATCTCACTAGCCACTCTTTGTTTGCAGCCATGTCTAGACGTACGCAGAATCCCTGGACTCCCGAGAGCAAGACGGGAGTCAATTATTTTAAACACCAGACAAAGCACTTTTTGACCCCGTACGAAAGACTCATGGATTACTTACCTCTCGCGAGATCCTCGATAAGCTATATCATTGGAACTGTGAATGGCTAACGCGTCCTAATTATGCGATCAGTGAACTGGCCGACACCATATATTCCAATCTTGCCACTCTCGCTGACTACAAGGATAAAGTGTTTACAAAACACGCAGTTGATCCCTTGCTTAAAAGGCGCGGCCAATAAGAAGTGTCTTGCAGCGCTTCAATAAGAAGGATTCGGCGACCAGTGAAGAGCCCGATGAGCGTGACCTGCGAGACCTCATGAAATTTGTGGAGGATGACACACTTAAGGGCTTGTGTAAGCACTTGTTTGCCGCCTCGGGCGCCATGTTTTCGGTGGCCACACACATGACATTGGAAACACTCTTTAGTCATCCCGCCGAATACGCGAAACGTCACCGTGAGTCCCCAGAAGTCCAGGGATTTAAGCAAAATCCCTCCCGCGAATCAATGGTGGCTTATATTGCGTCGCAAACGCTCAGCCACACTGAGGCGGTGGCACAAGATGAACCTGCAGGAAGCATCTGGGACACTCTCACTCAGAGAAGCTCCAGCAGAGAGGCACGCCAGACCAGCACGTTTTGGGACGTCATTGACGACAATCGCGAAGAGGAAGACCCGGACTATGAGTACGACGATGAGCCGGAAGAAGACGTACGTCCACCAACGCGTAGGAGACAAAGGACCATGATTCTGGACGACGACGACGAGGAGGATGAAGAAGATGAACCATTCAACACCCCGAAATCATCAGCAGAGCATGCGTTATTTATAACGCAGGCAGACCCCGACGACTACCATGAGCCCGGAACTCTCTCCAGGGCAGACAAAGGGAAAGCACGGCGAGCCGGAAGAGACCCTCTGCTACCAGTAACGTTTGGGCCAGGTTCGGCTTCAGTGCCGACACGAGCTCCTCTGCTGGAACCTCAGCGCCAGCGACAAAGAGAAAACAGACCACACCTCGGACGCGAGGAACGAGACCACCCAGAGGAACAACGCGAGGCAGGCCACGAGGCTCACGAGCCAAAAGGGGACACCCAACCGCTCGCCACATCTATTTTGATTAGTGTAGCTAGAGTACCGAGTGTACAACAAGCAAGTGATTTGCCAAACATATCGTACTGCAGGAAACGCTAGTCGACACGATACCGTACTCTACCTTGACAACTTCCGCACTACATTCAACTACAACATCGTTCCGGCAGCTACGATACGTTCGTCAACACTTGTGCACAGTTGCGTTTAACAAATTGTACTCTACTGACATTTCTTGTAAGAACGACTGCGTCACTCGCTAAAAAGACGCGTTGTTTCTTAGATGCCGGTCGCTAACTCCACTATCAAGACACGAATGTTCAAGACATCTGAAACTAAATCGTTTTGATTGAACGGTAACGTTGAACGTTGTACACTGACATAACACTGCGCAGACCTCCCGTTTTGTCAATTACGTCTTTGTCGCGTCAACAACCGCTTTTCCGCCAGAGCCTCGACGTTCAACCCTACCCTTATCAACACGACTTTAGTTTCAGTGAGTCTTATCAGTTATTCACTGTTATGTTCTTCACAACCCACGTATATATATATGTTGAGCGTTATTGTTACAAAAACTAGCCACTTTTCGTTAACGTTTTTCCAACGTCTATAACCAAGTGCCTACTTTGACTACGAGTTTCCATTGGATTCTCCCTTGTCCACGCCAGCATTGACAAATATCGTACCCATTTTTGCACTCCGGGATCGATTTTGTTCGCCGATATCTGGCACGTTATTTGCCCCAGTTATGGACACATTGCGTTCTCATATTTCCCACAATATACTGTAAGGACTAGTCTTTAAGGCGTAGCTGTAAAGCGCTGCGTTTCCCTACCGTCTAAGATGCATATTCTACACAGTTGTACCGTTCGTTGCATTTAGCAAACACAAATTGTCCTTTACGTTATTGTTCTGGGAAGTAACATGATTTTCCAAACTAGTCTTCCAACGTCTATAACCGAGTCACTACTGAGAGTCAAGTTTCGATCGGGTTGTGCGTTGTGCACAACCACATTGACAAATGTCGTACCCGTTTTCCCAGTTGGGGGTCTAGTCTTTTCCCCATATTTTTCACGTTACTTGTGCCAGTTATCGACACATTGCGCGCTTACATGTGCCGACCATACACTCAAACGAGTACCCTCTTACGGCTAGCTGTACGCCCGGCGGTGTCCTTACCGTGTAAGCGCCATATTATAGATACTTGTATCGTTAGTTACGTTTAGGGAACACTAATTCTCGCTAACTACGTTCTAGTTATCATTGTTTGTCCTCTTTGAACACGCTCATAGTCTCGTTTTAGATACATTAAACTGTGGTTGCTGCATATGTTGAACGGTCGACGCCCTGATATATGTTGACCAATACAATCAGGCTCACAATTAAAGTCTAATGTTTACTTTCAACGACTCTCTAGTCCTTGCGAAACGTTTCCGTTGTGTGTTTTGGGGGGAAAATGATAAAAGAAGGAATCTGGAAAATTCTGCTTCGGAATGATAGGTTGTAGAAGAGCCGCGTTCGAAGGTTCAAAAAGCAACTCGAGCGTTTGAACAATGGCTTGGATGCCACAGGCCGGTTATCCCTGTGCTTGGTTTTTCCCTTAGCAGGGTGGGCGGGTGGGATACCGAACTCAAAAGTACCCAAAGCCACCACTGTCTCGTCCCTGTGGTAACTTTTCTGACACCTCTAGCTTAAAACTCCTAAAGACTAAAGGATCGATAGGCCATGCTTTCACAGTTTGTATTCATACTGAAAATCAAAATCAAGTGAGCTTTTACCCTTTTGTTCTACATGAGATTTCTGTTCTCATTGAGCTCACCTTAGGACACCTGCGTTATCATTTGACAGATGTGCCGCCCCAGCCAAACTCCCAACCTGACGGTGTCTTGGGCTTGGATCCTCCCGTCCGGAGACGAGAGTTAAGTCCAGAACGTGGACCTTGCGGTCCGCTTCCACTTCATCCAATAAGTAAAAAAACGATAAGAGTAGTGGTATTTCACCGGCGCATTGCTGCTCCCACTTATTCTACACCTCTCATGTCTTTTCACAAGGTCAGACTAGAGTCAAGCTCAACAGGGTCCTCTTTCCCCGCTGATTATGCAAAGTCCGTTCCCTTTGCTGCGGTTTCGCTAGATAGTAGATAGGGACAGTGGGAATCTCGTTAATCCATTCATGCGCGTCACTAATTAGATGACTTGGCATTTGGCTACTGTACTACTACCGCAGTATGAGTACCAAGAGGATGACGGAGAAGACGAGATTCGTCCACCAACCCGAAGACGACAACGCACCCACATATTGGACGACGAAGACGACCAGGAGGAGGAGGACTACGAGCCGTTCAATACACCTGAATTGTCTGCGGGGCATGCCTTATTTATTACCCAGCCAGACCCGGACGAATATCATGAGCCCGGTACTCTGTCTAGGGCGGAGAAACGCAAAGCACCGGCATCCAGAAACAGACCCTCCTCAACCAGCAACGTCTGGGCCAGGTTTGGCTTCAGCGCAGACACCACGACATCTGGTACCTCCGCGCTGGCACCAAAGAAAAAAGAAACGGCACCTCGGTCGCGCGGAAGCAAACCAAGTAGGACAACAACCCGAGGCAGAGGACGACCATCAAGAGGCCAAAGGGGACAGCCTGCAGGCCGACACACCTATTTCGATTAGTCCACGTAAACGATGAACTAGAGAAGAGACAAGTGATTTGTCAAGCATGTCGTACTGCAGGACCCACTAATACATACCACTCGGTACCACAACACGAACAACTGTTGCACTAGACCGTACTTACAAGCTCCTCCTGTAGCTACGACACGTTTGTCAACACTTGTCCATGGTTGAGTTCTCACTCATTACACTATATCCAGATTAGTAGTAACAAGAGGTGTCTGACTGACACTATGAACACTTGTTGTTTCCTACATTGTCGATGTGTAGTTGGCCATCAAATACACAAACGTTAAAGACTTTTCAAACTCGAATCCTGTTGACCTGAACTAGCACGGTGAACGCTGTACACTCACGTTACAACTTCGGTCATATGACTTCTTCGCAATCTTGTGTTTCTGCTCTGCGCAAACGGTTTTTGCTCCCGCCACCCAACTTCAACAGTCGCGTTCTCAACAGGATTTAAGCTTGATTGAGTCTTCAGTGTATCTGTTATTCACTGTTACGTTTTTACCAACGAACGTTGTTACTATATGTTAAACGTTCCTGCTACATTGAGCACGACCATTTTGGACGCGTGGTTCAAATGTCTAACAAGAACTCAGCAGATAGAGTTCAACTTTGAACTCCGTTGTGTTTCATGCAGAGTGGACACTGAGATACGTACGCCTCTTACCAGTTCACGGTCGATTTCGTCTTAAAAGATTTCCAAGCTTACTCACTCTACTCATAGCCAGATTGCGTTCAAATATGCCCCGAGACGAAGCGCTGAAATCACTACCGCCTAACGGCGATGTGTAAGTCAGTCTCTCTCATAACGTCCTCCTTGTCCACATTGTGCACACTTAGATCGTTGCTTACTTTTACAAAACAGAGACACTAGTTTACTACGTTGCAATTATCATTGTTTTGTGACTTTCAAGGCGCTAATAGTACGCTTGTACATACAATAGAACCCTCGTACGTCAACATGTTTCACTTGGGCGCAGCGAGAACTATGTATATAGACATCAAATAAGCCTCACATTAAAGCCTTCCGTTTACTTTCAACGACTCTGTAGTCCTTGCGAAACGTTCCCGTTGGGTGTTTTGGGGGGAAAATGATAAAGGAAGGAATCTGGAAAATACTGCTTCGGAATGATAGATTCCAGAAGAGCTGCGTTCGAAGGTTCAAAAAGCAACTCGAGCGTTTGAACAATGGCTTGGGTGCCACAAGCCGGTTGTCCCTGTCCTTGGTTTTGCTTTAGCAGGGTGGGCGGGTGGGATACCGAACTCAAAAGTACCCATAGCCACCATTGTCTCGTCCCTGTGGTAACTTTTCTGACACCTCTACCTTAAAACTGCTCCATCGATAGGCCATGCTCTCACAGTTTGTATTCAAACTGAAAATCAAAATCAAGTGAGCTTTTACCCTTTTGTTCTACATAAGATTGCTGTTCTCAGTGAGCTCACATTAGGACACCTGCGTTATCATTTGACAGATGTGCCGCCCCAGCCAAACTCTGAACCTGACGGTGTTCTGGGCTTGGATCCTCCCGTCCAATAAGTAAAAAATGATGAGAGTAGTGGCTGAATTGGTGCAGACTCGCAACACCTTTGAGTTCAACGGCCCATATTACAGCAAAGTAGGCGGCCTGGCAATGGGTAGCAGGATTAGTACCAAACTATGCGTGTCTCTTTGTTGGCTATGTTGAAGAAAGGATGCTAGCCAAAGACACTGGTAGGAAGCCTGATTTTTATAAGAGATACATGGATGGGAGATAGTTATGATGCAGTTGGGTTCCAATGATTTAACAGACTCTGACCCTTTACATGTTGGCTCAGCTATATAAGATTTTGTTAGGCTCTTGCATGACACCTATGGTGTTTAAGTTGTCCATGTGTGCCAGACCATTATGCGCCAGGGTGCAGTAGTCTTCAATCGTAAGGCCAAGCTGTTAACGAAATACCTTCGGGTAGTTTTAGAGCGGATACCTCAAGCTATTTTTTGGGGCCATAGGGGGGTTCTGGCGCCCGACTCAGAACTTTTATGCATGTGATGGTGCGCATCTCAATTCCTTGGGTAAGGAAAAATACCATCGTAGTCTTAGGGAAGGAATCCTAAGGTCCTTGAGCCTGTTCAACACAATTTCGTCTTGTTTATTTTCAACGTTTGATTTCATTTCCCAGTCCAGCCTTTTAAAGTTTACGTACTTGCTTCGCTATGCCTTTGTTTTAGTGAAAGCGGTTTATGTTACTGACTTACCGCCTTTATTTAATTGGGTGCATTCTATTTTGGCTGCACTCATTGTTCTTACAGTTCTACAGAACTGTTGTTTGCCTTTCGTGCATACCTGTTTATATTTGCTGGTGTTGGCCCTATTCATACTTTGTGTCCTGGTGAATATTATGTGTGCAATCCTATCCGACCGCAATTATTTGGGTGTGTCCTCGATGCACTTTGATATTCTTTTACCAGGCATTTACGTCAATTCTTGCTACATGGCTCGCCATTTGCTTTCAGTGGAGTTTGACTACTCGTCACCATTATGTAGGCGCAGCTTAGCCACATTACCAATTATTTAAAAAAATACCAAACGACAAATGAAAAATAAATATCCCAGCTCAGACTTTCAATTAATTTGCTCCTCTTTGACTCATACCGTTTGATATCAGTGAGTGAGCGAGCAAGGAAGATGGACACGGTTTTGTTTTAGCGTCGAAATACCTTTTTTTTTTGCCTCTTTTCGTCGCGTTTTTTTCTTTCTTTTTTTCGTTGTTTTTGTAATATTATGGCTGTGTACGTTCCTCGGTGTACTTTATATGCAGCTAATTGTCTGCACAGGTATTGTTTTGTCTTGCTTCTTTGATTTGTTTCTGTATTTGCTTATTTATTACAGCTTATATATTACTTCTTTGTGTGTCTTTGTGTGTATTTGTTTATTTATAACAACTTTGATATCTAGTTACTTTTTCCGCATGGCCAGCCACTCAGCGCAATTAGCTCTTCCTATTTCTGAGTGGCTATGCTCTCTTTTTTTCCACAATTATTTCCTTTTAATGTTTTAACACTTTTTGTATCAAGAGCACAATAAAGATTGTTGTTGTTGTTATTGATATCTTATCTTAGTGGAAACATATAGCATTTAGCCTTATCTTAATCTAATTACTTTTACTAAGTTACATTATGCCTCCTAAGCCAAAGTGAACGTCTCAAACACGCACACAAAGTTCCGCAAAGCGGGCACGTGTGACAGAACTGATCGTAACCTGTCCGGGACCGGGTGCTAAACAACAAGCTGAAGCTTGGACACAGCAGCCTCTCATGGCCTTCAACACGTAGGCCCTCTTGGCCTCGATTTCTAATGCAGAACAGCAAGCTGTTGCACAGGCAATGAAAGCACAATGGCCAGCCGCACCTAGCTAAAACACACAGTCCACCATGGACCAGTCAGTGGGCAATGTGGTGAACGCATCCTTGGCCGAGATCACCTAAGGTACTCCCACCACCTAGCGAAAATGTTGTCACCTTTGCTGAGCCTGGGCTAGACTCGCAGGCTCCGAAACAAATTTTTCCAGCATGGATATTTCTCCTAGCCAGTTCAAAGTCGAGGCCAAAATCTGGTCTAACGAATATCTTGACTTTGAAAGTCTCCTCTCCTTTTCTCGCAATAATCAAAAGTATTTTCTGTCTCGCCTCTTCGAATAGTGAGACCACCTGCCCTCAATTAACTTAAGAACCTAGCTGCCACTCTGAGGGCCCCTATCTCCAAAAGGGGTGCAAATGAGTGTTGAGGCATTTAAACGGGGAGGACAGGGGTGGGTGAGTTTGTGAATGAACTATAATCAAACAAGGTGCAGGTTATTACCCCCCCCCCCCTTCTCCACCCAGGTCTCTCTGCCCCGGAATCGAGTCTCCGTAAGTTTAAACAATTCACTAGAGTTTTCAGAAATTTTGTCGCTTATTTTCGTTTTTACAGCATATAAAATATGGTAACTATTATGAAACATCCAAAACGTTTGAGATGCCTTTGTTTCATGTCTGACAATTCAAGACCTTTTATCGTCCTGCGCTGATGGTTAAGATGGACGGCCGTGTGTTTAAGTGCTCCGCAGAACATTTCGTAAATTTCTGATGTTTAAGTGTTCCTTCTGCTTTTTTTCTCTGTTTTGTTATCTTGTTTCGTGTAATATTATGCCTGAGCCTATTGCCAACCTAAACAGAGAAAATAACGATCTCAAGACTAAAAGTCGAAGTCTCCCGTCTTATTAAGTTATTTAATACTTTATGTTAGCCTCTCTTCGTAATCATCATGTACTTGCCTTGTTTTATGTTAGTTTAAATTCTATTTACTGTATAGTAGTGTCTTCACTGTTATTTAGTCCATCTATATATAAATCTTGTTTTGTAATATGTCTTCAGCTTCCCCTGCCTCGATTAGTTCATGAGCTATTTGCGGGTGGGAAAGTAATGCAATTAGTTATTTTCCAATTTTCAATAAAATTTGTTGTTGTCTGGTACATGCTGGAGGGCTACATTGTTTGCAATTTTACAATTTGGCAAAGTTCTATGGCCGTTGCTCAAATGTCACGTGACTTATTGCCCCATATTTCAGAATCGAACCTATGGGCCCAAACCGAAAGCGTATAATGGCAACAAGGTGCTGGTAAAAGTAAAGTTCGTCTCCATCTTCAACCCCATTTACTTTTACCAGCACCTTACCATGCACTATCCCCACCAAAGCCCGAACCAGTTGCGCCATCCAGAGGAAGAGAGCATGTCACCATCCATAAAGTTTTTTTCACAAGCCATTGCTCTAGCCCCGGACGGTTGGGTAACAGTGGAGAAGATCACCGGCCGGTTTGCAGAAAAAGGGCACAAGGAATATTTCCCAAACACAATCATCTCGTACATCATGTCTCATCGTCGGAGACCCAGGGCCAGATAGTGGGAGCGAGGGAAAGTCTAAACGGGCAGAAAAATATGGCACGAAGAAAAGTAAAGAACGGCGAGAAGAACACCTGGGGACAATGTCTTACTAGACCAGTTCCAAACGGTTGCCGCCATTCTGCCTTCTGATTGGGCAGAAAAACAAAAGTTTTCTGGCACCAATACCCTGGAGTCCTCCGCAGAACATGTATTATTCATCACGGAACCCAACCGGGAGCCGTCCATCGACGGACGCACCACCTCCACAACGTCAATTATCACATGTTTTCATCGTCGAACGCAGTCATCCATACCCTCTACCAGTAGTTTCGTGTCATCGACCCAGAGTACGCGAAATTTCTCGCTTTTATACGCGTCTTACTTCCCACTCAGCAACAGGTCAACGAGATTCAAAGAGGCATAGTCCTGTGCCCAGAAGGACAACTGTCCGATGATGACATCTGGGAGGCTTATCAGCAGCACAGGGACTCCACCATCATGACCGTCATGAGGAAGGCTGCCCAGCGAATCAACGACATCATTGTTCGCCATCTATTCCCGGGACAGCCCATTAGTAATATCCCTTGTGCTTCCATTGCCGACGCCAACGCCATCTTTCCCAACAAACAAATGCAGGTCATTTTCACTGAGAATCGAGACAAGGCAGCGCGCGTCCTAAATGGCCAACAGGCAACTATTCTCGGGTACGAGAATAACACTATCATTCTCTCCCTCCCAGAGGGACAACCAGTGTTCGCATATCCAGTCACGCACATGGACAACGACCAGCACCTCACTCGCTATCCGTTCAATCCTGCCTACGCGCAGACGATCACCAAGTCACAGGGTCGAAACATCCGTCACCTCATTATCTGGTTAGACTCAGACCTAGTCCCTCCAGGAACAGATTACGTTGGCCTTTCTCGAGTAAGAACCAGATTCAGCATCTCATTCCTCCAACCAATTCACGCCCACCAGCTAAAGCCTGTGGAACTGTAACATCTCTTTCCTTTGCAACTCCATGCCACTGCACTCTCTTCACAACGCTATGTCCATTCACAATGTCAATTCACACTACTATAATTCGTCATTTAGCGAACCTTATCTCTGCTTTCTCAACTGTAACATCAACAATACACACTTCTGATGAGGCTCCTGCATCGGAGAACGCGAGCTGAGGTAACCAACCCTTGGGGAGTGCAGTAAGGGAGCTTCTTCTGAAGCCACACCGTTTCTCGTATCTCTTCTTTCTGTCTTTTCCCCTCTCTTTCAACTCGGGCAGTGCTACCTCGTAGTGGTGAGAGTCCCTAGTAACCCGTCAACTCAATCACTTCCAGACCTACATATACGAGTGAAGCCAAACGCACTGCAAGAACCGAAACCTAGGGCTCCACAATGATACAAATTATACACACTCTCGTTTCTTTGTAGGTCATTTAGTTGCTGTTTTCAGACGTCACTATTGTACGATTCTTCCCAAGTAGGAAGGAACTTGTTGATACTAGTAAGTAGCATATGATTGATACGTTGCTTCCCAAACTGCTATGTAAATGTATCACTGCATTTCGTGCGCACATATAGTATGATAATGATACAATATAAACTCTACTCTCTTTTCAGGCCATGTACTTGTTGTTGTCACACATTCCCCGTGGACGCTTTCTTGCAACTAGGAAGATACTAGTTGATATCCGTAAGTATCATCTCATCCTTGTGTTGTCCCATCAACTCGTACATAGCGAAATGAATCATCTTCATGCAAGTGCGTGTTCTCATAAGACTACAACAAAGACTCATCTATCTTTCTACGTCACTTACTTCTTCTTGTCAGACGTCACAGATTACCCTTGTTTCCCACTAGGAAAAAGCTACTTTATATCAGTAAGTATCAGACTCATTACTGAATGTGAAGTGTCGAAAGTCATTACTTAAGCTACTGGAGCACAGACTAGTAGACACGATTGTCAAGCAGGCATATTAGCAGCCGAAACTCCTTAAGTTGGCAACTTGTGCAAAGAGGAGTAGGTCGCTTTTATTAAGTGGTCAGTCTATGTAAGACACTAGGGTAGACGATTGTCAAAACTTCATGAATACGAGTGTTCAGATCGTCTTCTACTCTAGTACAACACTGAACGTCCGTAGGCGGCTTTTAGACCAACGACTAGTACGCGTATTGTGATAGAGTTCATGCACAAAATGTTTGTGGTGCAATCAGTTTGTTACTCGGAACTGTGCTATAAACTGGTGCATTGAGAAACGCTCTGATAACTCTATATAGGACTTCTCTATTCTCTATGTTTGTTGCTGCAGAACGTACCTAGGAGGCTCTTAAAGCACTACTAGTATGCAGTCGGAGATAACAAGGCATTCACGTTGCGAAGTTCGTTTTCCTGTGACTTACTGAAGTCACACTTACCGAACATTTCCGTGCCATTTTGTCTCCGTGGTAATACCTGTAATGTTGTTCATGTGAAAAGACACCTTTTTTTCAAAGTGCATATTATGTTGGTGCGGCCATGTGTATCTTTGTTCATGTTGCAAACCTAGTACAACGGATGCGCTTGATTCGGTTCTTAGAAATGCCTCGACAAAAATGGACAAAATAGTCCAGCCAACGACATTGGCAACAACGTCCCTCACGCCTGATTTTGCAGTCGACCAATCTCCGCCAACTAAACGAAACAGGAGCTGCTCGGCGCTCTGAGCGTCTGCGGAAAAAAGCCACACGCAAAGAAGAATTTCTCCGCTGTTTCCGAGTGCCTAGACGGTCTAAAAGTTGGAGACGCGTATTTACAGAAATTGTCGAGGACTTGAAGTTTTGGGCCGAACATGGAAGCTGGACCTACTGTTGCCGTTGTGGGTCCCTGCAATCAAAAAAGCTTTTGCCTGCCTTCCCGAAACGGACGCAGCCAGCCAGTTCAAGATCATGAACGTGTACAGCTGGCTGCTACAAGGTCCCTTACCCGAGAAGGATTCCACCTGCTCTCCAAAATCTTACCATGGACGAAATCTACGCTCTTCGCCCTTTCCGCGCATTCTCGGGCCGATACACGCGCATGATGTTCGGCTATAGAGTTGGCGAAGAACCCTTTAAGATCAAGTGGGCTCAGAAGGACGTCGAAGTCAAAATTCGAAACATCCAAGACCCAGTGTCGACACGTAGGACGAAGGCTGTGTTAGACTACCTCATGAGCAAGTCCAACTGCTCCTATCGCAAATTCATCGAGATGCACCGAAGCCATGTGCGGGAACCATAAATATTGGAGCTCTTCTCACACCCAGCACTCCACGAGGTAGAAACGGCGCTGTGGCCTCACCTGTATCACAAGAATACACTCCGAGTCTTTCTTAGAAAGGCAGGAATCGAGAGAGAGCAGGAAAGTCTCTTATGAGTAAGATCACATCAGCCGTCGCAGATTATGCCATCCACTATGATCTGCTGCACTATCATTATGACCGCTGGTTATTCAAGACGATCACTGGCGCAATCACTTCCACCATTAAAGCACAATGTTCACCGACGACAAGCTTCGACACAAAATCCTTCAGCCACCAGTATTGGGCCAACCAACACCGCTACTTCATCATCGCTGTCCACCAATTCGGTTTCCCCTCTGTATTCATCACCATCTCGCCGTTTGAGGGGACCTTTCCATTCCCACCATGGTTGAACAACCTACATAACGAGACGGGCAAAGGGCCAACCGAATTGGCTATCCCGAAGACCATAAACATCGCTCATGTTTTGGAGCAATACATTTGAGGATATTTATGCGGCAGCAACACCAACAGCTGGAAAAACCACCTGTTCGCAAAGAAGAGTGACCCCTATGTGAACAACGTGAGCAACTACTTGTACAAGTTCGAGGTCCAGAAGAGGGGTACACTCCACGCGCATATTCTCATATGCCTCGAGGACATGAACGACATGGATGTGACCAAGCTGTCGGCAACGATACCACGGGGAAACGTGGAAGAAGCATTTCTGGTCTACGACCTCCAGAAATCAAGCCGCACTGCGTTTCCGCTAAGGAAAACCCCAAATGAAGTCCTGACGGAGAACAACGAAACATACGTCGCGTTCCATCACACACAGATGGATAAAGGACGCAACCTCTGAGCCTATGTGCCAGCACTACCTGGATCGCTTCAATGCTCTATGGACCTCCAGTCGTCTGATGGGAAAGCCATACTGTTGAAATATGTTACTTCCTACATCGCCAAGTGCCACGACGCAGTGAAAACACAGCAACTATATTCCGTGGACCTCGGCACGTACCAGGCAGCAACGTCCGTCGTCAAAAATATGCATCCGCTAGAGCCAGAAATGGTACCAAGGCCTTTACAGCTCCAACACCTGCGCAAACTCAGCAGAAGGCCCACCAAAAATACCTAGCTCGCCCAGACAACAATGAACAGCTAACCTTTCTGGAGTGGTTGCGCTATTACGATCACAAGAAGAACCCGGCCAAGCGATATGAAGACGGGACTACCCTTGTAGGAGTGAAGCATTTCTCTGTCTTCAACCCGCTGTTCTTCTGTCAACTCCTGATCATGAACATGCCGCACCGCAAACTCGATCAACTGCGAGATCCCCAGGAAGACCATCTGCCGGAACCCAACAAGTATTTAGTGCCAGCGAGGGAGAGGCTACTGGAAATCTTGGGCTCGAAAGACGCCATCCTCCAGTACCTGTCCAGCGAATCCCACAAGAGAAGTTATTTTGAGACCATCGTGTACTACATACAATTACTCCAAAAAACTTACACCCCGTGGCAGCTGGGGCTCATTGGCAACATGTTCGCCACCTCTGAACGCTCCCAGTTCGAAATTCAGTACCCTCTGTTGCCACAACAACGAACTGTGTACACCAGATACTATTCTCTGTGCAGGCACGCCAGCGTGACATCTACTGGACATGGACCACTGCACGTATTGGTGCCCGCAACCAACAACCAGACGACAATTGCCAGGACCACAAGAAATACCAACTTCTTTTAGGGTGCCCCGGAACTGGAAAGACCCAAGTGGTGAAGCGACTAGTGCACACATTAATCAAACAAGAATGTTCTGTCACAGTCTGCGCTCCCCTGGGTCTTTTTGCCACCAACTATAGGGAGGAATTCTACCCTGATCTGCAGGCCGACACTATCCATGCCCTTTTTAACATCTCTGTTGCGGCGGATCAACAGTATGTGGTCAACTACGCGATCAGGAAGTACGATGCCATCATCATTGACGAGGCGTCCATGGTGGCGGATGATACATTCCACATGATCCACGACACCCTGGAAAAACAGGTGCACAGAGCCTTTGTCATCATCGCTGCCAACGAATGCCAGCAGCCGCCCCTACAAACCGATAAATGGTAAATGGAAGAACTGTTGAAAAAGATCTTGGAAAGGAAAAGAAGCGAGCGTTCCTCTTCAGAGGAGTCGAGCACTTCACCAGAAGCAAAAAAAGCGAGGAGTGATGAAGTAAACTCTCCTGAAGAAGTCGAGGAGCATGAGGTTGAAGACGAAATCTTTACGGTTTTGAACATGGCCGAAGTTTTCATAAAGCTTTGGAGGAGATAAATCGAAAGCTGGAAAAGCTAGACACTATCCAAACAACAGTAAATGAAGTCCAAACGTCCCTTCAAAAATTGGAAGAATACAGAAGCTGGAATATTCGCAAACAACCGCCAGCCACGACATTGAGAACTTGAAAGAAAGCTTAAATAAAGCTGAGAAGCAACAGCAGAATTCGACAGCGAGCCTAAAATTTTACCAGGAGAAAACAGATCTCGCTTTAACCGATTTGCAGAAGAAAAATGTTGTAAACCTCTCGAGATACCAGGATAGGTGAAAATGCTTCTTCATCATGTCATTACTCATTAGGTAACCAAGATCACGTTAGTATCGTTTGACCACATTTGCCACCCGTTATTATCAATTGCTAGATAATTATTTAGGCGATCGGAATAGAGGTTCGTAACAGATGGCGCTTCGGTTTTTCTTATCTGTCTGTAAGATTCTAGGTAAAAGTCCTAGCTTCCCCCCATGTCCCTTTACGAAGAGGTTTCTTATTTAGTTGTGTTTATCTGTGCATGTTCTGTTTGGTTTCTATGTTTTAATAGCTTAATCATTTGTTTTAGAAGTAAACGCCTAGTACAAATTCCTATCATACCGTGCAGTGATTGTGGAGCTTTGACACCAGGTGATGTAAGGCTTCCTCTGCAAAGCTGCCCAAGAGAATATTTATGGCTTTGACAATAGCATCACTAAACATCAGGGGATTAAGAGACAATACAAAGCGTAGAGAGGTGTTTAATTGGCTTCGCAAAAAAAATTACTCGGCATATATGCTACAAGAAGTCCACTGCACTGAAAATACTAATCACGTATGGTCTGCTGAATGGGGCTATCAAGCTATTTTTAGTACTTATAAGAGCAATAAAGCAGGGGTATGCATCCTTTTCAACAACAACTTCGATTTTCAAATAGAAAAAACTTACACTGACCCCCAAGGACGCCTCATTATTTGCGACATTAAAACCAATGAAAAGTTTGATCGAGGCGTTACAAAAGTGAAACATTTGAAAGATGAACATAACAAATTTTTATCACTAGCTGAGCTGCAGCAAAAATACAGCCTCAAAGTTTGTCTTTTAAAGTATTTAGGACTAGTGTCTGCTCTAAAATCTCTTTGGACTACATGTAAAACAAACTGTATCAAAAACTGCAACAATTATGAAACCTTTGTAGTAAGATTAACAGAATGCCAAAGTGCGAGCAAACTTGTATACACCAAGTTGCTTTCTACAAAATGCAAGTTACCATCCCATAATCAACAGAAATGGCTAAAAGATTGCAACGAAAATGATGTGGAGGCGATTAATTGGCGGGAAGCCTACCAGTTGGCCGCTAAATATACTAAAAGTACAAGAATTATTGAATTCCAATATAAATTTTTACATAGACGAATATCAACGAACGACTTCTTAACAAAAATTGCCGTAAAAGACAACCCAAATTGTTCTTTTTGTAATAATGAACCGGAGAAACTTCTTCATCTTTTTTGGTCTTGTCCTAAAGTGGCCTTTTTCTGGCATTGTTTATCTCTTAACCTGACTTTGCTCCACATTACACCGGAACATTACACATTAGATATATTTGTTGCACTTGGTCTAAAGCCGGATTCTTCAAAAAACTGCCAGCAAATTAATTTCCTTTTCCTTCTAGCCAGAAATTACATCTGGATTAGCAAAAGAAGGGAAACCTCGCCAAAGATAGCAGGCTTCCTGCAATACCTCAAATCATTCTACCACATAGAGACCACTACAGGTCCCATTTTACCAAAAAAATGGGAAAATGTGAGCTCCTTATTTCAGTAAGCCTTTGATTTTGTATACATTTGTATATCTCGATCCTCTGCTCATTTTCTCCAGCATTAACCTGGTGTATCTTTTGCTTCACAATCGCTGCCTCTTTAAGATACTTAAGATGTAAGTGCGTTTACCGTGAATATTTGGTTTTGTAAATGTTGGTTTTGAAGTACAATTACTAATTAGAACTGCTTGTAAATAGTGCATTGTAGTGTGAGTAGTGAGTAGGTAGTGTTGTAAGTACTGAGTATTGTAAGTCTTTACATTGTAAACAGAGTAAGTACCTCAGTCTATTGTATTCTAAATATTGTATTGTAAGTATCGTAGTGTTTGTAAGTATTTTTGATTGTTGATTGTCGATTGAATAAATGTTATCAAAGATAAAAAAAAAAAAAAACAGTTTCTGCCGTTCCAACACATGCGCATCGTTGTGACCCAGAACCTCGACAAACACACAGGCGTCGTCAACGGCCAACTGACAAATATTGTGAACAACGAGAATAACAACCTCATTCTACAATTCCCGAACGGGAAGACCACGTTCACTTACCCAGTCACAACCACCTCTGAAGACGGGCTCAGTAGAGTGCACTATGCGCTCAATCCAGCTTACTCCATGACGATCTGTAAGACGCAAGGCGTGAACATCAAGAAATTAATCGTCTGGTTTGACTGCCCTACTGTGCCCAAAGGGATGGGATACGTGGCCCTGTCCAGAGTACGAAAAAGTGAGGATATCAAAATCTTGACCCCCATGGCCGCTGACCAATTCACACCCGCGTTGAGCTGAACACTGATTACCGCTGCAAATCTGTTCTAAATAATAGTAACAATAAGGGTGCCAACTTTCTTCACTTAAAGCCAATGGCTGAATTGCGCAGGAACCAGAAGTGGATCGAATGTTAGCATGTAAACGCGCACTCTTGCAGCCAATGCAGTCCATGTTTTGATCACACCTGCCCCACCCGTGCCATTATCCGTGCCATAGATCATGCGATTCGCAGTGACATGTCCGTCCTCGTAGCAGCTCCCGTCGCGCTGCTGGCACAGGGCTACAACACCATCTTCTTGGACGACATTGATAGCGACACCCTCCAAGGCGCCTTCAACATCCCTATCGAAGTTCCCCATCCGAACAAGATCAACTACGCCTTAAACAAGTATGATCTCGTCGCCGTGGATGAGGCCTCCATGATCTCTTCACGAATCTTCCAAACCATGGCATCCACATTTAATCGTCTAAACAAACGTCCCGTCGTGGTACTAGCAGGCGATGAATGCAAACAACAGCCTTTGGAGACCAACGACGGACGCATCACCTCCACAACGTCAATTATCAATGATCACACATTTTCATCCTGTAACGCAGTCATCCATACCCTGTACCAGCAGTTCCGTGTCATCGACCCAGAGTATGCGAAATTACTCGATTTGATACGCATCACACTTTCCACTCAGCAACAGGTCGACGAGTTGCAGAGGCAGTCCTGTGCCCTGAAGGACAACTCTCCGATGAAGACATCTGTGAGGCGTATCAGCAGCACAGCGACTCCACCATCATGACCTTCTCTAGCAAGGGTGTGCAGCAAATCAACAACATCATCGTTCGCCATCTATTCCTGGGACGGCCCATTCGTAACATCCCTTCTGCCTCCGTCGCCAACCTGAACCCCATCTTTCCTCACAAACAAATGTGTCATTTTCACTGAGAATAGAGACAAGGCAGCGCGCAAAACAGGCAACAGGCAACAGGCGCGCCAACAGGCAACCATTGTGGGATGCGAAAATAACACAATCATTCTCTCCCTACCAGAGGGACAAGTATTCGTGTATCCAGTGACCCACATGGACAACGACGTCCAGATCACTTGCTATCCCTTCACTCCTGCGTACGCGCAAACTATCATTAAGTCGCAGGCTCGAAATATCTGTCACCTGATTATTTGGTTAGACTCGGACGTAGTCCCACCAGGAACAGGTTACGTTGGCCTTTCTAGAGTAAGGACGAGATCAAGCATCTCATTGCTGCAACCAATTCACGCTCACCAGCTAAGGCCTGTGAAATTGTAACACCTCTTTCTTTCCCGAGTTCATGCCACTGTACTCTCTTCCCAACACTATGTCTATTCGCAACGTCAATTGTTCAGACTACTAGAATTCGTCATATTGGCGAACCTTATCTCTGTTTTCTCAACCATAACATCAACATTACAGACTTCTGATGAAGCTCCTGCATCGGAGAACAGGAGCTGAGGTAACCAACCCTTGGGGAGTGCCGTAAGGGAGCTTCTTCTGAAGCCACGCCGTTACTCGTATCTCTTCTTTTCGTCTTTTTCCCTCTCTTTCGACTCTCGAGCAGTGCTACCTCGTCGTGGTGAGTCCCCAATAACCCGTCAACTCAACCACTTCCAGACCTAGATATACGGGTGAACCCAAATGCACTGCAACAACCAAAACCTAGGCAGCCCTCACTTTCCGCATCATCCATGACTAACCCCCGCCCGACACTCACATATCACACATACTTCTTACGAACTGAAGTCTCTTTCATTTCCAGGTATGGCCCAGGATTCCCAATCGTTGGGCAGCACTTCAAAGCCGAATTACAATAAACATTTTGAATGAATTACGGAGAAGCATTGGAGGATTTCCCCAATGACAAGATTCTCACCCGGTTAAAACACTGGAATTCCGAGTGGTTGAGTCGACCAAATATAGCCATGTCGGAGATGACCTCAACCCTCAAGGACAACTGGGAGCAGACAAGCCGTTCTAAGGGCACTGTATTGACAAACTCGAAACTTTCTGTGCCCTTATAATGTCCGCACTCTGACGTCTGGACAACAAAGACCGGTACGGTCATGACCCTCCGATATAGACGACATCCTTGACGTCATCAAGGCGATTCATAAGGACGACAACAAGGAGGCCCTGTTCACAGAAGCCTTCAATGCCTGCGGGCCCATTCTAATGATGGCCATTCACGTCCTGGCATCCAACTCTCTCCTGCATAACCCAGAGGCTTTCACCGACCAATCGGTCAAGAACACGGCAACAGAAACTGCGAACAAACCCAACGAAACAGGCGGTTAACCAATATCTCATAGACGCCATCATAAAAGCGAAGAAACGTGCAAAGGAGTGACAACCTCTGGGATAGGTCGCTGTACAACACCGCCTCCGACAAACCACCCAGACAACGGGATTCCAGAAGACGTCACCATCTGGACCAGGACGAAGAGGATGACTCCACACCTGGCACCTCTGCGTCCTCTAACACCTCTTCGAGACGCGTTTCCTGTCTGCCTGACTTTGCAAAACCTCCAGTGTATACAGAAAACAGGCCGGCAGCGAAACGTGTCAAACTTCACAGCAGAGGAAGGTTGCCGTTCCGGTCATCGGCGGTCACTCTGAGGAGGAAGCTGAACTGACCCAGTTGTACGCCCGCTCCTCGTCAGAGCGATGATCTCGCACCTTGCAATGAAGGACGGCCGCACGTAACCTGGCGACCTCCTTCAACGAGAAAGACGACCACCAACACCAAGACACCGGGCCAAAAACAAGAGGCCGTTAGTGGGTGCACCCACCACCAAAAACAAAGTGCGCAAGAAGACAGACAAAGAGGTCTTCGCTACTCCGGCGCCCCCAGGACAATCGGAGGAGCCAAGCAAAAAAAAAAACAAAGCCGAAAACTGCAGCCTTTATACAAGACCTGGCGGAAGACCAAGATAAACTATATGGAGACTTAAACAAAACCGTCCGAAAACCCCAGTGAACACTGCTTCTGTACTAGTTGTTAGTCTCGTTGTGTTATCAAGATAGATCTCTTATCAACGTGATATAAGGAAAGTGTTTAAAGGGACTGGTTCACGATAATGCGCATGCGCGCCGTTTGTCTCTTCAGAATAAATTTGTCGGGTTAACACTAAATTCGAAATCGCCATTACCAGTACAATCATTGAAAATCCTTCGTTTTATTCGGACATCCGTCGCTTTGGCTGGTCTAGTTATACTTCGGTAGTGGTGATTAACGTGTGGTTGTGTCATTTGACTGGTTACGTTTTAAGACGACGAAAACAATAATGTTTTGATGATGGAGGTTCAGAAGAGCATCGTGGCCGTCCGGTAACAGGACGTTCTCAAGAGTCTCTGGAGATAGGGAAGCTTAGCCTTTCAATCTGGTATGGTTCTAGGAGTAGTGTGTGGCATACAAAAAGAATACACGACACTTGGAAAGTGGTTAAAGGCATGAGTTCGTTCAACTATGATTTGATTTTTGACTCCGATCTGTAGTTATACCGCAACAGGTCGCGCGATCTTCACCGATCTGGTAACGATCATATATGTTTAAGAATTGATGTTTTTAAAATAAATTATTGCCTGAATATTCTGTTTATAATCTAGTTTCTTTATGTGTGCTACTCAAAAACATTTGTTTTGCGGAACACTGACGCGATGCAACGCGAATGAATTTGTTCATTTGCTGATAAGCAATTGAAATTTATGCTCAATTAAGGATAATCTTTATACTCATATGCTGTGTGTTTTTGTCACCGGTCAGGCGCTATTTGTAGGTATTTCTGGGTTTATATAAGGCGAACTGAGAGAACAGTAACAAGATGTTTGTTTAAAAATTTTGTTTGCCGATCGGTGATTGTTTTGTTAGCGTGGGTACGACCTCGTAAAAATACACGTTGGTAAATGTTTGTTTCAAAGCAGCACAGGGCAGCACAAATCTTATTCTTATCGGCTGCAACATATATCTGAAGAGTAGCAAAGAATAAACTTGAATTATGGGGATAAATAAAATCAAACCAAATGCCCAGAAATACTTTTGCGTCGCGAATAATTAATTTGAATTTAGTAAATTTACTTGCGTGCATCTAACTCGCTTCAAATTGGTTGAAAAACAATCAGCTACTGTCAGAACTCACACATGCGCATTATCGTGAACCAGTCCCTTTAACCCTTTGCAAACAATATGATCTAAGGTTAGTTATGTCCCAAGTGAACATTTCCTTTCAGTTCATTATAGAGTCATTTTCTCTGATTCCTACAGTTTTCTCAGAAGACATTATGTATCTGTAGGGATAACATCATCAAACGCATTGTTCCATTTTCAAACTGTGAGTGGTTTCCATTACTTGACCGATATTTCACCGTTCCCGTAAAAATTGGGGGGCCATAACTTGAACTAGGAGAGAATCTGGAAAATTCTTCTTCGCAATGCTAGGTTGTTGAAGAGCCGTGTTCGAAGGGTCAAAAAGCAACTAGGCTATGAGCGCTTGGATTGGGTACCTTATCCCCAAAAGGGAGATAAAGTGTGGGTGCTTTTAAACGGGGTGGTTCAGGGGTGGGGAGTAGCTTTCGAACACTATCGTCGTACAAGGTGCGCGTTATTACCCCCATCTAGTGCATGCCAGGTCCCTCTGCACCGGGAGTCGAGTCTCTGTAAGTTTCTACGTTTCACTAAGAGATCTCAGTCAAACCCCTTTTAAAACATCTGTAATGTCATATATGGTAACTTTTCTGAAACACACGGAAACGTCTGAGATGGCCGTGTTTCACGTCTGCTATTTCGACGCGTTTTGACGCCAAACGCTGAAAGTTGCAGGAAGTGTACACCGTTCGATGTCCTATGGATGGCGGAAGTTTAAATGTCGTAGCGCAAAAGACACGTCACCTACATGCGTTTGAAAACGGCATCTCAGAAAGCGAAATTGCAGTATGAGGCCAAGGGGAGAAGTCCCCCCGGATTTCACCCCCCGGTTTGGAGATTTCGTACTCCACCTACAGTCTCAGTCAAAATGGTTGGGACACTTTGGCGTCTCCTTGTCCCCTCAATGTTGGTGTACAAGATTTGGTGACCAAACCGCGATAAACAACTTTGAGAGGGACGAGGGGAGCACGAGAAGAGAAAAAACAGCGTTTGGTTTAAGTGTCCCAACTATTTTTGTCTGAGACTGTCAGGGAGGAATTTGAAGGCGTGTTGACAGATACAGAGGTTAATCTGTAGGTCGGTCACAAGCGACGGGCTTTTGGTTTGTCGGGTATCCATTGTGTTTCGCGAACGTTTCTATAGCAGTGAACTAATTTATTTGAGCATAACAACATAACACAAATGACCAGTTCGCAGAAATTTCTTGGGCAGAGTAGAGTATTGTAAAATAAAAGGAACTGAGTGTGCACTAAACCGTACACAAATAGCTTTCTAGTGGCCGATTGATAGCGTGACAATATAGCACGTGCATACTATCTACGTAAGATTCAGGGTTTTCATATACAGAGAGGCGCTCGAATGTGCCACATTTCTGAAAAAAATGTGTGGAGAATAATAGAGAAGGCCTCTTTGCCAAGAAAGAGTGTAGGAACAGGCTCAAAGGGACGCATTTCTAACTTAAGGGCAAGAGGCGAAAGACAGCTGAAAGAGCGATTAAGCGATTTCGAGAGAAAGGGGGAAACTTTTCCTCAGTTTGGAGGAAAATGCAACAAGCCAGGATTATTCCCAAGACCTATCAGCGAGAACAGTATCCCGCTTTCTAAATTTCTAAAGATACTATTGACTACAAGCGCGTAAAAAAGGTGTCCAACAATAGTGTAACTGTTTGGTCCGACGCCAAAAAGTTTCTTAATGATATTCCAGGCTACTGCTGTGAAATCGACAACTTTTTATACGTTGTTTACAACATATGTTAATTTGGCCTTGCGCCAAATGGTGACATCGGTTCTCATTCTTTACCCCAAATATACACCTTCCTGAATAACTCTAAAACAAACTACTGTGCCATAAATGTGGGACTTGAGGTGCAAAACATGAATCATATAAAACGAGGACACTACCTATCCTTGAAACCTGCAAAAAAGCGTTCTACTCGACGTGTACACGGGTCACCGTACATTAATTCAATTAAGATATTTATAAGTTTCTTTCAGCGAACAATCGTGTCACCATGATCAAAGTTTTAATAACTTGTCTTACATGTATCAAGGCGATATAAACCTTGGCTATTTCAATTATGTATGAAAGTACCTTATCCTTTTCTTTCTTAATCCATTATATATACCAGAGAGCTCTTAGAAAACGCCCTGGATAGTATGGTGACCCGTTATGGTGACCCGTCCAATCGTGTCTCCACCGGTACAAGATATTCGCGGCAAGATACACAGCCTGCGAAATAATGCGCGCAGTTTTGACTCATCCGTTGTTCACTCTTTAACCCTAATACGTAGAAAGCTTTTTTAATACCGTGGAATGTTGTAATTAAAGAAACAAAGACTTCTTTCCTCTATTAATTGTCTTCTCTCTTTCTATCCTTGAAATCTTTAATGGTTTTCCCAAAAAAAATGGCTCCGAAACGTGCATATACCTGCCAAGCGATTTCCCGCCACTAGAGCCAACGAGGAGTCACATAACTAAAATTCCTCAAAAACACAGTCTCAGTCAAAATGGTTGGGACACTTTGGGGTCTCCTTGTCCCCTCAATGTTGGTGTACAAGATTTGGTGACCAAACCGCGATAAACAACTTTGAGAGGGACGAGGGGAGCACGAGAAGGGAAAAAACAGCGTTTGGTTTAAGTGTCCCAACTATTTTTGTCTGAGACTGTAGCTTTTCGTTTGAAATGGCCGTATTCCAAATTTGGCACGAAACCGTTAAATCCGGGGGGGGGGCTACCGTGGAAAACGCGGTTTTTTGCCTGCTTTGGTCTTTTTCAGAGTTGGCGTTGTTTCACGTCTATATCTTTGTTGCGTTTGAGTCCATACAGATCAAAGTTGGCAGACTGGGTCTTTGGTCAATGGTTTACAACTCTGTGAAGCATGAAGGTCAGAGAATGAAAGTCACGTGACTTATCGGTCTGTAAAGACGTCATGTCCGACGACGTATTTCTCCCCCCTGGATTTCCCCCCCGGGACGCAGATTTCGTACTGCAGCTAGCTGTTGCTCCCAAATGGCCAGATAGGAAATTGGGGTTCAAACGGTTACAACTGAGGGGAGGTACAGTGCAAAATGTGTTTTCTCGTTTTTGCGCATGCGCAATGCGGGATTCCTTGTTTTTACCTGCCGTGGGAGCCGTTGATGCTCTTCGCATATTATCGTTGCTGTTTCGACACTGTTCTCTAAATGCCGACGTTTTGCGAGGTCACTGGTTGTATTCGTCCATGTTAGCAACGGTGACAGTCGGTGAGAGCCTCCTTAAAAAACGTCATATCCCTTGTATCTTTCTGCTACTCCCGGAACATCGGGCTCCTCCACTACACCAAGGAGACGTCTTTGCAGTCTCCCGGACTTCGCAAAGCCCCCAACATCTCCAGAGACCCCGCGAGGCAAACGTGTACCCTAACAGACGAGAAAACGTCCCTCATTGAGCCCTGTCAGAGAACAAGACGACGAAGACGAGGCCACCCAATTATACGCCCGCGCATTGCCGGAAAGACGAGCGCGCACAGCTGACAGACGCAGGGCAGCAGCCAAACTGCCCACAACGTTCGACGACGAAGAGGAGGAAGTACAGCAACGGCCTCCTCAGAAGAATAAGAGACCTGTGGAAGGCCCACCAACCGCCAAGAACAGACGCACCAGAGACGTTCAGGAGACCAGATCATCGGATTCAGATGACCAGGACCAGCAGCCTATCCGGAAAACAACTGCAGACCCCAAATCAGCACACCCAAAACATCGTAAGAGGCCGCCCACAGTCGTGTCGAGTGAGTCAGATCTGGACGACGACCAGCTGGGGATCACCCCCAGAACACCGCCTGAAAGCCCCTTCTACAGGGGCCACAGGACCAAGGGCACTGCAGCCAAGACCACCAAAACTACGGAGCCTTCTACGAGCAAACGGAACACCACAGATGGAACAACCACATCGAACGAACAGCCGCGTAATCCCAAGCGGGCAGAAACCACGGTTGAGCCACCAACGAAAAAGAAGAAGACCAAGAAACCGCGCGGCGGGTTGGAAGACCTTGTCCAAGAGCAGGACAAATTGCACGCGGACCTAAACAAGATGGCCCGCAAGTCAAAGTGAACACTCTCATCCCAGTTCCGTATCCTCGTTCCGTTTAGAAACTTGTATTCTTAGTTCACCTAGTTGAACAGTACTTTTAGAACCTTTAGAAACAAGCCACTTCATTTGTGCTATGTTGTACGTTGCGTTTCTGTTCCCACACCAGTGACCTTCTCCAGTTGAGCTACATAATTTTCACTGATAATACTCAGCGTTTCGTTTCAGTTTATCCAAGTGATGTATCGCCATTTATATACTTGCAGACCCAGAAAATAATGTCATTCTAGCAATCTCTTATTAAAGCAGTTGTTCCACTTTCAAACACAGTGTGGTTTCCATTACTGTAGCACTATTTCCCCGTTCCCGAAGATAAATTGGGGGGCCGAGGATTGAATTAACAGAGAATCTGGAAAATTCTTCTTCACAATGTTAGGTTGTTGAAGAGGCGCGTTCGAAGGGTCGAAAAGGAACTAGTCTATGAACGCTACGATTGGGTGCCTCAAGCCATAAAGGGTTAGAGCGTGTGGGTGCTCTTTAGCCGGGTGGTTCAGGGGTGGGTAGTTCCTTTCCACCACTATGGTCGAACAAGGTGCAAGTTATCCCAGTGGTAACTTTTGACACCTCCACCTAACGGGGGAACCAACAAACCTGCTCATAAAAATAAAATGTCTTTTGTTTTATCTAAAAACTGTTGTTTTCACCACTGCAATGGATTACTTAATAACCATGTCCTTGTCTTAATCAAAAAGGGTCAACGTGACAGAACCTGGAAAATTATGCTTCCCAGTGATAGGATAAGACCTCACATCAAAGGAATATTACAGTCTGGCTTGTATCCTCCCATCCAAAGACCACAGTTAAGTTTAGAATGTGGACATTTAAATCAATGTCTAGTTCATTTTTTTCACCCATTTTTGTTCATTGCATGCCAAATTACGCTTACAGCCATAGCTAGTTCCTAGTTTGACCTCTGCCTTCTTAAATAGGTCAACCGTGAACAGCAAGTTGCCCTTCTAAGGGCCCAAGGATTATTTCCTGATGCAACCCAACAGCAACGAAGGTCTTGCAAACATATTCTCTTGCAGTTTACAAGAATGACAAACTTCACACCTCATAATATTAGCACCTGCCTTTGCTCTGAAAACCTGTAAAGCCATGTCAGATGCTGTAGTATTGCTAGAAAGCAGAATTGTTCCTCAACTGTGGAGGTTAAGGCTTGGTTCCCATTAGCGACATAATGGTCATAATCATAAACATAAACATAATCATAATCATAAAGTTGTTATGATCTAGTGGGAACACACAGGTGCAAGATGTGGACATTAAAGGGTGTACTCATCGTGTGTGTACTCATCGTTTTGAGTACGTTGCTTAAAAGTGGCCGCCATACAAACCTACAGATTAAATGCAGTAATGATGGGCTTTATCACGTCGACTACATTTAATCAGGTTTTTTTCGCCATTGCATTATCATGCTACACTGTGTATAAATCCTTTTGCTTCTTGAATAAAGACGACATCTTCTGACAGAAAACAGGGAAAATCGAAGGTGCTTCCTGGTGAGACCAATATTGAAGGCAAGAAAAGCATACGGATGTTATCATAGTCTTGTTCAAGGACTTCGCTTGGGGATTGAGGAATAGCATGAGCGGCAAGTTACTCCCACTAGGACGTTCATTGGCCAAAATACAATGAAAGAGCATATCCCATTATGATTATAACTATGACCGCGTGGTTTTACGTTCCCATTACGACATAAGCATAACAACAAACATAATCATAATCATAAGAAAATGACCCATCATTTTCTTATCATTATGATTATGTCGATCATAAGCGTCTTTACGATTATGCTTTTTGGCGTTTAGACTACAACTATGACTATGACTACGACTATGACTACGACTATGACTATGATTGTTATGTCGCTAGTGGGAACCAAGCCTAAGATCATCCTTCATGATCATTCCTTTTACAAACTCGCCTGCCGATATAAACTTGTCACACAGTATTGTCGCGAAACCCAGAGTATTACAACATTTTAAACCACTTACGGTATCATCACCCTTCACATAAATTTTCTGAAGCACCTCACATAGTCAACGACTGCGTACCTTTTTAGACCATCAAAAAGGAACACACTCTACTAGCACTATTCTTTACAGTTTATAATTACTGCAACACCAGTAACTGTGTACCACTGTTGAGTGCCTTTTTACACAACCACCTACATATGGTATTCTTCACGACATCCTGTATCTTTGGCGTATTCGTGTGGTCAGTAATGAAGTCGGGGACCTCTCTTCTCTCTCTTTGGAATCCCTGTACCCGCTTTCACCACATCAAACGGCCATACTTGCTGACATCACTGCTGCCCTTTCCTCGCGCCAATGTTCTGTTTTGGACAACAACCATTCTGCCGCGTCACAGTCCAGCTGGCAAGAATACCGCGTTCTCTTGGGGAAGCCTGGCACGGGGAAGTCACAAGTGCTGATCCATGCCATTTCTCATGCCATTCACCACGAAATGTCTGTTCTAGTGGCCGCTCCTGTAGCCTTGCTGGCCCAAGGCTACAAATCTATTTTCTGTGAAGACTTGACAACAGATACTCTGCATGGTGCTTTCAGCATCCCAATTGACGGGCCTTACCCAAATGAAATCACCTACCGGATCAATCAGTACGACCTCATTGTCGTCGACGAGGTGTCCATGATCTCATCGCCCATCTTTGGAGTAATGGCCTCCACCTTTAATCCCATGAACCTTTGCCCCATTATGGTCCTAGCAAGTGACAAGTGTCAGCAACAACCATTACAGACCGTCAACGGTCGCATCACCTCCACCATTCCATCATCAACGATAATGCCACCTTCTCCCCCTCTAACACCGTGATTCATCGGTTACACCAACAGCAGACCTGCCAACTCTCACGGTTCTGCCGTGAGTCTCACCATTTTTTGTCATTTCTCACGGTCTCACGACAAGGCTCCTCAATCTCACGGGTTTTGGGAAAAATCATTCTGAAATGATTTAAGTTGTTGAATCAGAATAAAAATGGGAAATTAACGAGGAATGCCCTTGCCATAAAGTGAAAAACTAATAAAGAACACTGTTCTTACTTTTTTGTACCCAACGGTGATTTTCGCTTGTGTTCAATAAACTTCATCGTTTTTCTTCGTGTCTGTCCGCCATTTTGAAAGGGGAGTAGCCCTGGGAACGAGGTATAATTCTCAGGCGTCTCCCATGTTGAGTTTCCCAGTAGTCTTTGTAAGTTCAGCGCGGGAAAGCGATTGCAATCGTATAAACATGGCGAAAAGAGGTGGTGATTTTTCAATAGAAGATTTGATTTCTGACACTGAAACGGACCGGGAAGAACCAGCTGAAAAGATTGGCCGAAAATATTACGGAGCAGCGAAATATCGGGTAAAATACAACCCCTCTTGGGCCACAGAATACCCTGTAAAAGCAGTTGACAATGACTGATATAGCTTCTTCTGTATACCATGTGGTAAATCTGTTAGCTGCCACCATCAAGGACTTCGTGATGTCAAAGTACATTGTGAACGAGATACACATAGGAGAAGAGTTGAAGATGAGAAAAAGAGTCATTCTATACGAAGATTTCTTTCAAAACCTGGGAATTCTGGAAGCAATGTTATTAAAGCTGAGGTTATAATAACTAACTTCTTATTACAACACAACCTGCCAATTGCAACAGCGGATCATTTGGGCCCTTTGTTCAAGGAAATATTTCCTGATAACAAGATTGCAGCAGCCTATGCCTCAGGACGCACGAAAACTTCAGCGATATTAAACGTTGCCCTGGGTCCCTACTGCTACAATTATTTAGTGGATCATTGCAAAAGCCATCCCTTCAGTCTGGGTATAGATGGCCCCTGTAACTATCCGTATATTTGATATAAATCGATCAAAAATGGTCACAAGTCATTTTTATGATATGTGTGTTACCAGTGGGGTTGATGGAGGAAAAGCTGTAACCATTTTTGATGTTATGGATCAAAAATTCACAAAAGATGGAATGCCGTGGCTGAATGCTATTAGCGTAAGTGTGGACAATACCAATGCTATGATTCGACGCAACAATTCGATTGCATCACGCTGTAAGACAAAAAACCAAAGCATTTTTATTTCTGGATGTCCATGTCATTTGGCTCATCTTGCTGCAACTGCAGCAAATGATTCTTTCATAGAGATTATTGATGTTAATGTTGAGGATGTGCTTATCGACCTATATTATTGGTTTGATAAGAGTTCCAGACGCAAAGGAAAGCTTGCAGAGTACTTTGAATTTTGTGACCAAGAGTATCAGCAAGTGTTAAAGCATGTCACCTGCCGTTGGCTTTCTTTGGAACGCTGTATTGAAAGAGCACTTAAGAAGTTTCCAAGTCTGAAGTCTTACTTTCTGAGTGAAGGTTTTTCAGATGCAAGGTTTAAGCGACTTAAGGATGCATTTTCGAATCCTCTCCTGGCATCAGTCCTTCTGTTCCATAATGCATCAATTCAGCTGTTCACAGTTCAACAAACTACTGCAGAGAAGTGAGCCAACAGTCCATGTTCTGCAAACCTCTATGTTGACCCTGGCCAAAAAGATTGCAAACTGCATTGTGAAGCCTGAAGTCCTTGTGAGTGCTAAACCTACAGATGTAGATCTTAATGATGAGGAAATGTTTATTGAACATCAGAACATTTATCTTGGTGGAACTACAAAGGCCACGCTCAACAAGCTCATAAATGAAGGTGACATAACAGAAACAAACTACAACAAATTTTTCTACGCTGCCCACTGCTGTTTTATAAGTTCACTTCCATATATTCTGGGAAAATTTTCATTGAGGGAAGAGTTGATTCAAAACGCAGTTTGGATAAACATACCCCAGCACCTTGAAGCAGAATGGCAAAATGTGGAGTACTTCTATGACAGGTTTGATGCAATATTTCATGAAATTCCAGTAGATGCTCTTTTTGAAGAATTTTGTGACTACCAATCACTTACTGATAGTGATATTGGTGGGGATGCTTGGCAGGCAGCAAAAGTGGTTGATGCAATGGAAGGTGGTACTGAGGTATTTCATTATCGTTTTGACATTCTTTGGTGGTACATTGCACACATGAAACAGCCTGGTTCCTCAGCAAAGAGATTCCAGCACCTGACCAGAATTGCAGAAGCAGTACTTGTGATCCCACACAGTAATGCAGAGGAAGAGCGCCTTTTCAGCATTGTTCGTAAGAACAAAACTGACAGTCGTTCCTGTTTAGGCCTTGATGGCACCTTGTCTAACATTTTGGCCATGAAGTTGGCTTATCCAGAAGAAATGACACCTTGCTATAAGTTTCGTCCTAGTGATGACCTATTAGAACCATCAAAGAAAGCTGCATCTTCTTACAACAGGGAACACAAATAAAACATTTAAATAAACTGTTAATGACTTTCCTCGATGGAAAAGGGGATTGTTTAATCTTGATCGGGATAAAAATAGAATCTCACTATTTTTTATAGAATCTCCAACTTTTTATTCATGGGTCTCCAGATTTTCCTTTATCAGGGGTTGGCAGGTCTGCAACAGTTCCGTATTGTCAATCCGGAATACGCCGCATTTCTGGACCTCATATGGTTCATCCGTCCGACTCAAGAGCAGGTGGACAATATGCAGCATGGCATTGTTCTTTGCCCTGAAGGACAGCTCACCGACCGGCAAATCTGGACAGCCTTCCAGAGTCATCCTAACAGCAGCATAATGACAGTGTCCAGGAAAAGAGCGCAACGCATCAACACCATCGTTGTGCGCCAATTGTTTCAGGGACGCCCTCTCAGCAACATCCCCTGCGCCTGCGTAGCGGATTCTGACCCAATCTACCCGCACAGGAAGTTGCGAGTCATCTTCACCGAGAACCGGGATAAGGCGGCACGTCTGGTCAACGGTCAACAGGCGACCATCGTGTCCTCGCAAAACAATACCATCATCCTCCGTCTGCCCGAAGGACAACAGGTTTTCGTCTACTCTGTCACTCACATGGAGGACAAATTGCCAGTGACACACTACCCATTTACACCAGCCTATGCGCAGACGATCATAAAGGCTCAAGGGCAAAACATTGGCTATCTCATGATCTGGCTGGACTCAATCTTGGTTCCACCCGGTACTGCCTATGTTGGCCTCTCCAGAGTTAGAAAGAAATCGACCATCTCTGCTGCAGCCCATCTATGCAGACCAACTTACGCCGGTCCAGCTCTTAACAGGCCACCATATTTAGCAATCTCCCACAATAGTCTCGGTCCAACCTAAGTGACGACAAAATTTTGTGCCGTCTTCATGATTGGAATTGCGAGTGGCTCTACCAGCCCAATATAGCCATCTCAGAAATGGCAAGCACGTTGAAAGACAATTGGAGCAACATTATGGCGTATCAAGGGACAGTATTTACCGCATCCTTCGTGGACGACTTGCGCGCCTTTGTCCACCCCATCAACGACGCCCTCAGGTGACTTGACAACAAGGACAAGTTGGACACTGATCCCCCTGATGCCAAGGACGTTGTGGGCGTCCTAAAAGCCGTTAATTTGACCCCTGGGTCGAAGACCTCTTTACAGATGCCTTCAACGCCGTCAGCCCTGTTATGATGATGGCAGTCCACGTTCTGGTTACAAACTGCCTGATGCAAAACGCGGACGCTTTGCGCTGCAAGCTCCGAAAAATTCAAGACCGACCCGACCTTCAAAAATATTATGCGCTATCTCATTGACAGCATTTTGTTGAGGCGCCGCACCGTCAAAAGGTCCTCCAACGTCTGGGATACCGCATCATATTTGCAACGGGAGGAAGATGACAGCCATGAAGCACGCCCTCGCAGATCCCGAAGGAGCCTGGCCCATGCAGATCCGACAGCTGAAGGCTCCTCTGCTGGACCCTCGACGTCCTGAAGACGTGTCACCTCACCATTAGCGGACAGGGCCAGAAAAAACAAAAGGCCAACAGCAACCACTTCGTCCAGACGTTGATCCACCCTCAACGTTAGTGGAATAAGTGCCCTCGCCAACAGCGAGGACGATGAGGACCACCAGCCGCAGGCAAAGCAAACGAGCAGACACCTGGCCACCCCTGTCGTTGAAGACGACCACTTCTCGCAGGACGATCAAGCTTCTAAACGCAGGGGGCGCAAGAACAAAAGGACCCTTAACGCACCCTCGGTAGCTAAGAACAGACAACCGGTAGTGGAGGTCGGCAACGACGAAGACCACGAGGAGACCAACATGTTCATGACCCAATCAACACCTCCACTAAAAAAAACAAAAAAAAAACACAAGAGATCCCCATCACCGGAGGCCCATCCTGCATTAACTGTCTCAAGCAAAAAAAAGAAGGAGAAAGCGCAATCACCCCAGCCTCAGGAGGCAGTGACTACGTCAAAAAAAAAGCAAAAAACACAAACACAAGAAAGCAAAGGCCAACAAAGGCCTTGAACAGCTCATTTCCGACCAGGACGAGGTCCTGCGTCAATTGGCAAAAGGAAACCAAAAATAGTATCTACATTTTGAACACTGTACTTTAAGCATTAGCCACATGCAGTATTTGATGTATAACAGAGGCACGGACGCTTTGTTTTGTTGCCGTTTTTTGCCACTAGGGCTATCACTCCTGTCATTTCTAATGCAATTTAATAAAACCTTGTATCAAGTTGAAAAACATGGTGTGGACTCCACTTCTCCTACGACCATTTGTTTTCCAGGAGATGTGCGAAAGGGGAAGGGGTGACACTCAGGGGGGGTTCGAAAACCCATTAGGGGGGTCCCCTTTTGAAAAGGGTTCCAGAACCCTGAAAAGGATTGAGAACTAGGGTGCGTTTCTTTAAAAAAATCCAAATCCGGATTCTTGAATCCAAAAACGGATTTTGCGTTTCTTTAATAAAATCCGAAAATGGATTTTGAATCTATAGAATCCACACTCCGAGTGGATTCATTAGATCAAATCTAAATCCGGATTTTTAGGATTCATGATCCGTGCGTTTCTTTATTGCACGGATACAAAAAGCAGTACGTTTGGCAAGCGGTCGTCTTCTTAAAATCCGCCACATTCCCGCCATTTTGTTGTAAATATTAGCTGCTGCCGGCCATGGCGAATAAACAAGGTGAGTTTTTTGTGTAGTTTCACCGAAATTTTCCGTCGTGTACGTATTTTTATAAATTTTCCGGATGTTTGATGCGTCTTGGCATCTTTTATTTCTATCTACAGGACAATATTGGACGCACAGTTTATCTGCAGGTGAATATCCAGAATATCAGTGGAACGAAAGCCACGTTCAACCGGGCATTCAACCTTATCTTCCTCAGTTCATGTTTCCACCACCGCAGGCATCACAGTTCAGCCATGAAACAGTCAGATCAGTATCACCTCAGCCTGGTCCAAGTTTTTCTTCTTTGGAAACAGCTGCAGCCACGTTCAGTCAGTCGAGTGAAGGCACCGAAGGCGAATCGAGAGCTCTTGTACGCTGGTCTAGAGCTGATGTGCTGTTGTTAATTTCCTGCTATGTCAAACGCAGAGAACGATTTAAAGATATAAACAAAAAGAACAAGTCCCTGTGGGAAGAAATCAGCGAAGAATTAAAGAAGAACGGAGTGTTCTTTAATGCCAAGGCGTGTGAGACGAAATTGAAAAATCTGAAGAGAAGTTATGTTGCTTGTGTTGATCACAACAAAGTCAGCGGAAATGACCGAAAGAAATGCAACTTCTATGACGAACTTCACGAAATATTTTCGAAAGATGATGCCATCGCTCCAAAAACACTGTGCAGCAACATTGATGGTAAACGGAGCAAAGATGCAGTCAAGAGTGTTAAAAATTCCAGTTCCACATTGAGTTCCACAGGTAGTGACACAGAGGAGCCTGTGGTTACAAAAGCAAAGAAAAAGAAGTTACCAGAGCGGAAGAAAAGAGAAGACCTCGTTGGGCTCTTTAAGGAATTTACACAAGACAGGAAAGAGGAAGAAAAGGAAAAGATTAAAAAGTTTGAAAAATATGCACAATGAACCCATGGCACTCATGGGCCGATTTTTGAATGTTTTTGAAAAATCATTGAACAAAGAGTAACCTTGATTCCATAATTTTTTATTGTGTTGCAGAACATGGGATTATTTGACCACAAACATGAACATAGATACAGTAAACCTGAGTTTGTTGTCAGTATTGAGTTATCTAAAAGTTTATTATATCATACATGTTAACAGTATTATTGCAAGTTGTATGTTTTTTTTATCACATACATACAAGGAACTACAACAGCAACATTAGGTGAGAGGGCCTAACTAAACTGGTTTTGATATTATTTATATCCTTTACTTTTTTTAGCCTGATTCTCAGATGCTTCAGATCACTTGTGTCACGCACTTCCTCCTTTCTGTGCGTGACACAAGCAACCTGGACTGTCAGAGTATTAGGCTGTTACATTTGTGTTGAAAGTTTACATTTCAAGCAACACCATAAATGTTTCAGGTAGTATAAAGTGATCCATGTACATGGCTCTACTATTTTCTTATATACTTTTAAAAACAAATAAAATATTGATATTTATAGCAAAAAGACTATTATACAGTATAAACTTTATGAATGACATACACCACCTATGAAAGAAGTGTTCATGAAAACACCACAGTACAAAAGGTATCAATACATAAACCACTTATAAATGCTAGGTTTATGGGATCAGTCTCATTATCATGTTTCTCTTATCAACTGCTCCTACACCTGGTGGAAAGATGTCATCATCATTGTCATCATTGTCATCATCATCATTAGAGTCATCTAAAAAATCATCGATGTCATCTTCAATAATGCAAATGTTGTGTAAGATGCAAGAGGATACAATAATTTCCGGTATGTCCTCAATTTTGTCAACATCCATCATTGTTTTTAGCTTCCTAAACCTGTTCTTAAAAAGCCCTATGGACCTCTCAACCACCATTCTGGTGGAACTGTGGGCAGTATTGTAACGTCTTTGTTGAGCAGTCAAACGTCCGTTGTCTCGAAATGGGGTCAACAGCCACCTCTTCAAGGGATATGCTGCGTCTCCCAAAATGTGGGAGTTGCCAGGAAAATAATTGTCTGGGTTCACTTCAACTTCTCGGCAGATCGGAGAATTACGAAACACGCGAGCATCGTGTACTGAACCAGGGTAACCACAGAAAACATCGGTTATGAATAAATCCGGGTCACAAATGACTTGTAGTTGGACGGAAAAGAAACCTTTGCGATTTATGTATTGTTCATGATTGTTATGTGGTGCTTTGATTGGTATGTGGGTGCCATCAATACCCCCAAAACACCCGGAAAACCCTTTTTCTCTTCAAAGGCCTCCATCACCGCTTGGGCTTTTAGACCAGTTGGAAACTTGATAAACTCATCCATTAAGTTCCTCACTATTGCTTTGCAAACTCGTCTGTACACTCTGTACGCAGTTGCCCTGCAAACATCAAATCGATCGGCAACAGAGCGTAAACATTCTGGATTCCCAAGAATCCACAGCGTAATAAGGATTTGCTTTCTTAACTCGACCGGTGGTCTTCCTCTATCGCCGGTGTATTGAGGTAAGTCGCCGTGGACCGAAAGCAAATGTTCGAGAACTGTAACTGTATGCCGTGACATGCGGAAGTGACTTCGGAAGTCCTCCGGTATGTAACTAGGTACGGTTATTTCGTAAAAATTCTTTGTGCGAACGTGTTCTTTTCGGACGAGCTGTCCGGCCGCCAAAAGGAATAAAACTGCTTCGTCATCGGCTCCTAAAAGAACCTGTTGTTGTTCAAGGTCATCGGCAAGGACTTCTTCGAACAGTTCAAACATCAAACCAAAACTTTCCGCCATTTTGAAAACTCCCCCCAAAACACGCGAACTGCATGCTGGGGTCGTTACGGCGAATTGAAAAAAAAATCCATTTTCGGATTTTTCGTGTCTTTAAAAATAACGAATCCGCATGATCTCGGATTAAGAATTCAATCTTGGATTTTTTTAAAGAAACGCACCCCTACTTGGAGTTCAGGTAATAAGGGTGGTCAGGGGTGGGGAGAAACCCCTGTCATCACTATCGTCGTACAAGGTGCAGGTTACTCTTTTTAGGAGAGGCCTTTATTTCCGCCATATCCATCAGTAAAAAGTCAAACCCTTGGCGGAAGAGTGAAACATGGTAAATTTTACACGTATGGTAATCGAAGAAATTCAAATGTTTAAAATGTACACCTGTCACAAGCATTTCCTTTTTTTTGACACAAAGAAAGTAAACAAAAAAATGATCGACAGTACTTCAAACTGTTATTGTAATTAAGTAATTTCATTTAATTTAATTTCAAAAACTTATAAGGCGCAAATATCTATATAAATATATTCAAATGCGCCAAAGTAGCGCCAAAGTAGTGAAACTATTGTTTTTAATTTATTATAACCAATGACATTCTTGGCAAGGACCCCACTAGCACCACTTGCTTGAACAAACGTCCCATCATGTAAATCAAGCAGCTAAGTGACAGCATTTTAAATGCTTACATGCCAATTTAACCTTTAAATATCACGGTCCTGGTATTTTGTCTAGGCCGTGTAGTTCTAAACTTCTCTAGTTTTTGTTTAATTAATTATTGCAATTACCAATTCCTTTTTTCAAGGAACCCACCAGCACTACAAGTAAACTCCACTTCCTTGAGCAAAAGTGACATATTCCCTGAACACTTTGAGGGATTGTTGAATTGAGCAGCTAAGTGGGAGAACTGATAAAACATGTTTTTACCCCCTTGTTGTCCACAAACAACAAGCAAAATAACAAGAAAGCACAAGTGGCCAATTTCATAAGGCAATTAACACAAACCTTTTGACACCATATTAAAGGCCCAAAGAACTGGAGGACAAGGTAGAATACATAACGCACCTAACGCCCTAAATATGTGAGCTATGCCAGCTATCCAGCTTTCTGAGCGAGTTCTATGACAAACTAGAGTACAACCTCACAGGGAGTTAAAAAAAACAAAATGCGATAACAAAAATATTTTAATGACTTACGACGCACCTGTTAGAAGGAGATATTCTCACACGCACATGACAAACATGGCGGAGTTCATTTATGCAGACTGCAACGAAAAAGGAACCAGCATATCCACCACTACTCCAGAAAAAGCAAAAATGGTGGAATAAGCCTACGCAATGATAGGTACATGCCTTTGAAGCAAGGTCAACATTGAGTAGCTTTCGTTGGGTAGGCTTCCCAATACTCATTTGATCAAGGTGTGTGTTAAGAATGATTGACTTCTTATGGGATGAATAGGTTCATGGCTTTGCTGTAGAGGAAAAAAAAATTATTTCAGTTGCACCAGCCCTGAAATTCTTTGACACAAGTGTTTACTGCAGTGTGACACATCCATGTATGATCTTGGCACCTTGGTGAAGTGTTCTCCAGCTAGCAGCTTAGAAACTAAAACCTTCAGCCAACAATACTAGCAATATCAACATCCCTTCTGCTGTGACACAATTTGGGTTTCCCTCCATATTTCTAACAAGCTCTCCTTTCACATGGCCTTTTCTGTGGCCCCCCTGGCTATCCACACTTTGAAATGAAACTGACTGATGACAGACAAAGCTCGCGATACCCAAAACACCGCACATGGCACGCGTTCCTTACCAGGTCATTCATAAATTACTCTGCAGCAAAAACACAAACCGCCTCTTCACCACCTCTTCACCAACAAGTCAGATCTGTTGCTAAAACACAGTGAGAAATCACTTCTACCACTAGGAGTTTCACGGGCGTGGAACCCTTCATGTCCATAATCTGATCTGGTTGGACAATCTCTTAAATGTCAATCTAGCCCAATTCTTTTGGAATTGGATGTTTCGTTTCTTGTCCTATATTTAATCTCAATTTATATTGATTACTTAAGGGTCAACTCAATAGCAAGTCGTATTACATTTAAGCTTAAAATGGTTCATTGTACCATTAAAACAATAAATAAGCGTCAATATTTGACTTGACGTCATTTATTTCCCATTCTTATTATAAAGAGTAGAACAGGGGTTTATGCCCAAATATTGATCAATAATCAATGCTAGGGACCCCAATTTGACTAGACATCAATTGCTAATAAGGAAGGAAGCAAAGAGGCAAGAAGTTCACAACGCAGGAGAGTAAATTAAAGGAAGAACATAGCAAAAGGCAAATTAAAATGACAGCAATACATGATGCCATAAAAGAACCCGGATGTTCATTGCTCTCGTGAATCACATGCAGGATGAGTACTATTTGATTCTTATTGCATTGTCAGACATAAAAAACACTTTATTACGACTCCTCCATAAGGGGCTATTCTGTCGTAATATACAATAATAAAATTACATTGAGGCAAAAATAGTTATATTATTCTTATAATATTATTATATTGTCAAATATTGTTATTGAATCTGTCAAGGGCTCTATTAGTGAAACAAAAACGTTGTAGTTAGCACAAGCTGAGAACACAATCTCGTGACATAAATGAAACATTCCGGAATAAGGCGTATTGACAGGATTGTATTTATGGATAGGCGAACTGTGTATGTGCGGCCTTATATATCTTAGAGAAAAATTCTACTCTGGAGGTTTTTTTTGGGTCAAGTAAGCAACCAATAAATTAGAATCCAAGATAATGTGTTTTTCATTTCCAAATCCGGGCATGTCTAACGGGACAATAAGTGATACCATAACACTTCAAGAAATTTTTCATGAGGCGCAAAAGCCAAAGCATTGCTCCCTCAAGCAGACGAATGCACACAGAAGATTGCCAAAACCTTAAGGACATGATTACTGCTGCACAAGACGCGCCAACTTACGAGCCCATACCAAAGCCATGGAGTATGAGAAAATGCTAATGGTACAAAACTTGAACCACGGGTAAGAAGCAACAGCTAAGGTACAAGCCAAGCAGTTGCAGTTTCAGAAACAAGAAAATTCAACTTGAACACCAACAACAAAACAGTTCACTAAAAGAACAGGTGTGAGTGAGTAAATCTGAAGGAGAATCCACAATCGCTGGGACTGCTCAAAGATCAGGTCCAGCAATAACCGATTAGTTGACTACAAAACTGAAGTCTAAACGTTTCTCAGCGACCACATCCATTTTGAGATATCGAGCGAATTATTGAGCCTTCCAATAATGTCCAAAACCCGTTTTTCATCGCAGCTTTGTAAGAAAAGTCATGGTTTTTGTGAAAAAATAAAACAATGCAAATGTTTCCTCTCGCTACCAACACATCAAAAGCGTATATATTTTATTTATTAAATATTTTATTCAGCTTTAAAAACAATTGCTTGTTTTTGAATCACTAAACTCAATCCCTGAGAGGATTACCCACCTGTTTGATGGTTGAGCTTACCGGTTTCCGGTCTTCCATCACATGTGCCTTTTGAACCAATGGAAAAATGTGAAATGAAGTTCCGTTCGGTCAGTTCAAATTCACGTGGAACTTCCATTAACAAGAGCTCAAGAACTTTTCTTCCAGAAATGGGCGATTCGCAGTGACATGTCCGTCCTCGTAGCAGCTCCCTTCGCGCTGCTGGCACAGGGCCACAACGCCATCTTCTTGGACGACATCGATAGGGACACCTTCCACGGCGCCTTCAACATCCCCATCGATGGTCCCCATCCGAAGAAGATCAACTACGCCTTAAACAAGTATGATCTCGTTGTCGTGGATGAGGCCTCCATGAACTCTTCAAAAACCATGGCGCTCTTCCAAACCATGGCATCCACATTTAATCGTCTAAACACACGTCCCGTCGTGGTACTAGCAGGCGATGAATGCAAACAACAGCCTTTGCAGACCATCGACGGACACATCACCTCCACAACGCCAATTATCAATGATCACACGTTTTCATCCTCTAACGCAGTCATCCATACCCTGTACCAGCAGTTCCGTGTCATTGACACAGAGTATACGAGATTTTGAAGGCCGAAGTCAAATCGTCGGCACACCAAATGTGAATTTGTTTGGCCTGTGGGATTCTTGTTACTTAGCGGACTGGTGACTATTAGTTACCAGTCTTCCATATATGCATCCTCGGTTTTTTTTACTGTAGCTTTGCCTGTACCTTTCCGCCATTTTGTTTTTGTCATGTTGTGAGAAGGTGCGAGGCGAGTTTGGCAATATTGGAAAAAATGTCAGCGAGGAGTCAAAGATTTGAACCCCAGGAAGTTCTAGAAATGATCTGGAATGATTCTGGGGACGAAGAAGATTTAGACAGCCAGGAAACGTACGAAAGCGAAGTTGAATAGTCTGAATTAACAAGTGAAGACAAAAGTGACGAGTCGGTTGACTCCTTTTCATCGAATGAAGGCGATAATGTTTAAGATTCTGAACAAAACAGCGGTGATGAAGCTTTTGATGGCAGACATGATGGGAATCGGGTAAACCGTGTAAGGCAAAGGCCAGCAAGAAGACAACAAGTTCCCCTTGTTTGGCGAATGGCACATGGAACAATACCGCGTGACATTCCATTCACAGGAAATCCTGGTGTACAAGTACAGACTGTAGGGTTTGAACTGTATGACTATTTTGCCCCATATTTATCAATGATGACTTGCTTAATTGTTTTATTACAGAATCTAATCGCTATGCCAACGATTTTATAGCTGAGGGAAATCTCAGAAGAAGATCTTGTGCAAACGATTGGTTCCCAACTAACAAAAAAGAAATGAAAGAATTCCTGGGATTGTTTTTTTTGATGGGTATTATTCACAAGCCTGCTATACACATGTATTGGTCCAAGGACCCCCAGTTCTCTACCCCATTTTCCATGCTATCATGAGCAGAAATCGTTTTCAGTTACTTCTCAAATTTTTACATTTCAACGACAACTCTAACATGCCTGCACTTGATAATCCATCTCCTGATAAACTGTTCAAGTTGCGACCTTTGTTGGATCACCTCTTTGAGAAGTTTCAGGAGGTGTATGTACCAGCCTGTAATGTTTCCATTGATGAGTCACTGTTATTGTGGAAAGGTAGACCGAGTTTCAAGCAGTACATTCCCCTAAAGAGAGCTAGATTTGGTGTGAAATCATTTATGTTATGTGAGGATAGTGGTTACACTTTTTCCTTCAAGATTTATACGGGTAGAGAAAATGCAGCACCACAAGAATAAGAGCTTTCTCTTTCTGAGAGAGTTGTTGTTGACCTCATGCAACCACTGCTGCAGAAAGGGTACCATTTGTACAATGATAACTGGTACACAAGCTTGCCACTGTACAGGTACCTTCATCAGCAAGGAACTTTGGCTTGTGGAACGATTCGCAACAACAGGAAAGGGTTTCCAGTAAAGAGTGCAAAATTGAGAAGAGATGAGCAGATAGCTTGTCGCTCTGATTAGCTATTGGCACTGAAATTCAAAGATAAAAAGGATGTGTATATGCTGAGCACAATCGATGATCATTCAATGGTGCACAGGCCTGACAGGAGACACCGAAATCAAGGCCAGACAAAGCCAGCCTGTGTTGCTGACTACAAAAAGTACATGGGTGGAGTCGACCGCACTGACCAGCTGCTCAAACCCTATGAGGTACCTCGCAAAACACTGAAGTGGTACAAGAAGCTGGCCATCCACTTTATGCAGCTGTCTATGCTCAACAGCTTTATTGTGTATCAAAAGGATGGTGGTCAAAAACCATTCCTGGGATTTCAATGCGAAGTGATTGCAGCCCTTATCTTTGAAACTGGTGCTGACATGGAGATTCCTAGAGAGGAGCATGTCATAAGGCTTACTGAGCGTCACTTTGTTTCACCTGTTCCGGAAACAGCCTCTAAACAAAAGCCTCAGAAGAGATGCAGGGTGTGCTACAAGAAAAAAGTTCGCAAGGACAGTCGCTACCACTGTCCAAACTGTCCAAGCAATCCGGGACTCGGTTACTATCCATGTATTGAACTTTACCACACTTAAGTCAATTACTGGGTGTGAAACTCCACATTGATCAGAAAGCAGTACTTAGATTTAATTCTATTGTAAATAGCCAGCAAATAATCTGTTTTAGTAAAACTTAGTGTGGTAACTTATGAATGCAAGTGCCATGAATTTTCTGTTCAGACTTTATTGCAGAATGTTATTGTTCAAGGAGATTTTATAATTTTCTCTGTAAATAGCAGAAGCCCAATATATTGAAAATTTGTTTAAGTGGCTTCATTTTACTAGTGAAATAATTTTTAGAAGGAAATAGTCCCATATTTTGGTCTACATATACCCTAATTTTACTAATTTATGCTAATTTTTATATCAAAATGACATCATTAAGTATGAAATTACAAAAATCAATAATCACACAAGTTTAAAATAAAGACTTTTTATTGTAGTTTCAAAATATGTATACTATTTCCATTTTATCGAGGACAACTTAAAATACTTCAAAAAAAGGAATATGGACTTGGCACAGGAGGTTAACATGGGGTTGGCAGTGAAGGGGTTAAACAAAACTGCCCGAAAAACCCAGTGACCACTGCTTCTGTACTAGTTGTTAGTCTCGTTGTGTTATCAAGATGGATCTCTTATCAACGTGATATAAGGAAACTGTTTAACCCTTTGCAAACAATATGATCTAAGGTTAGTTATGTCCCAAGTGAACATTTCCTTTCAGTTCGTTATAGAGTCATTTTCTCTGATTCTTACAGTTTTTCTCAGAAGACATTATGTATCTGTAGGGATAACGTCATTAAACGCGTTGTTCCATTTTTAAAATCTGAGTGGTTTCCATTACTTGACCGATATTTCACCGTTCCCGTAACAACTGGGGGGCCATAACTTGAACTAGGAGAGAATCTGGAAAATTCTTCTTCGCAATGCTAGGTTGTTGAAGAACCGCGTTCAAAGGGTCAAAAAGCAACTAGGCTATAAGCGATTGGATTGAGTGCCTTATCCCTGAAAGGGAGATAAAGTGTGGGTGCTTTTACACGGGGTGGTTCAGGGGTGGGGAGTAGCGTTCGAACACTATCATCCTACAAGGTGCGCATTATTACCCCCCCTCAGTGCATGCCAGGTCCCTCTGCACCGGAAGTCGAGTCTCCGTAAGTTTCTACGTTTCACTAAGAGATCTCAGTCAAACCCCTTTTAAAACATCTGTAATGTCATATATTATATGGTAACTTTTCTGAAACACACGGAAACGTCTGAGATGACCTTGTTTCACGTGTGCTATTTCGACGCATTTTGACGCCAAACGCTGAAAGTTGCAGGAAGTGTACATCGTTCGATGTCCTATAGATGGCGGAAGTTTCAATGTCGTAGCGCAAAAGACACGTGACCTACATGCCTTTGAAAACGGCATCTCAGAAAGCGAAATTGCAGTATGAGGCCACGGGGAGATTTCACCCCCCGGTCTGGAGATTTCGTACTCCAGCTAGCTTTTGGTCTGAAATGGCGACATTCCAAATTTGGGATGAAACCGTTAAATCCGGGGGGGGCTACCGTGGAAAACGTGGTTTTTTCCCTGTTTTGGTCTTTTTCGGAGTTGCCGTTGTTTCACGTCTATATCTTTGTTGCCTTTGGGTCCATACAGATCAAAGTTGGCAGAGTGGTTCTTTGGTCAATGGTTTACAAGTCTGTGAAGCATGAAGGTCGTAGAATGAAAGTCACGTGACTTATCGGTCTGTAAAGACGTCATGTCCGACGGCGTATTTCTCCCCCCTGGATTTCCCCCCCGGGACGCAGATTTCGTATTGCAGCTAGCTGTTGCTGCCAAATGGCCAGATACGAAATTGGGGTTCAAACCGTTACAACCGACGGGAGGAACAGTGCAAAGTGTGTTTTCTCGTTTTGGCGCATGCGCAATGCGGAATTCCTTGTTGTTACCTGCCGTGGGGGCCGTTGACGCTCTTCGCATATTATCGTTGCTGTTTCGAGAGTGTTCTCTAAATGCCGACGGTTTGCGAGGTCACTGGTTGTATTCCTCGATCTTAGCAACGTTGACAGTCGGTGAGAGCCTCCTTAAAAAACGTCGTATCCCTTGTATCTTTCTGGCGTTTCAACGTAGACACTTGCCAATGTACAAACAGTATGCTAAGACGGTCAGGATGCCTGTTACCAAAAATGAGCAGCGTGTAGTCAAACCAACGAGAGTTAGCAGTGGTTTTCTCAGTGCGCATGCGCTGTAAAAATAACGTTTTGGTTGATAGTTGCTTTAGATCACGCTTCACTGAGATGTGGGAACTGTCTCATCAATGTCTCTGGGTGTCTAAGCATTTGGTCGTGTTTCTTCGTTCCATAGTTACCTTACCTCAATGTCAGGATACGTTCCATGGTATATGGAGGGTCTTAACCCGTTCCTTGCTTGAGGCACTGACTGGTTTGTGGGCCTGTAATCCCTGTCCAAACCAATCTTCTATATGCTGGCATAGTTTTTGGAATGGGCCGAGAGCAGAGTTGCTCTTGGCCTACAATGAACATTAGCAGAACAAATTGGGAGTCTTTCATGATTTGTTGACAGTTGTCATGGAAGAGTGAATACTGGTGTGTCTGTGGAACGTCAGATTGTTCAATGCCACATTTCTTTGTTGAATGTTACCGTCGCTGTTAAGACGGTATGACAAGAAGAACGACGTTTTTTAACGTAACTGGAGTTATATCTTTCACTTAGCAACCTAGAGGATGGGTGAGAGCCCCCTTAACATCCGTTTGCTGACGGTTTTCCCCACTGGGTTTCAGTCGTGAAGCTTGAAATTTTATATCCACTGAGTCGTTGGTGTCGTCGGTGTGTGTGCCAAACATTATGAACATTCCTTTAAACGTTTCTTAGTTACAGACAGTTTTAGTATTGCGCATGCGCAATAGACAATTCGGTGTTTTTGCTGGTTACGAGGCCGCATATAGTTCTGGGGTGTTAGCATTGTTGTTTGCACCATATCAGGGCAACGTCACCCTTGTTGGGGCTAACTGGAGGTCTATCTGGCACTTAGTGACGAAGAGAATGGGTCGGAACCCCCTTAAAATCGCTTTTATGACGCTCGTGCTCTTCGTTTTCACTGCAGGAAGTTGAAATTGCACATATAGTGAGTGCTGAGTCTGCTGACGGTTCCTGCCAAGCAGGACTAACATTGCGTGAAACGTTGCCTAGTTACAGGCACATTTAGTAGTGCGCATGCGTACTGGTAAATTGCTCGTTTGACCTCCCTTGAGGCCTGCAGCTACTTCTGGTGTTATACTGTTGCTGTTAGCAGAATATTCGCGCAATGGTGACCTTTTCTGATCTTATTAGAGGTATATGTCCGTCTTAGCAACCTACACGATGGCTAAGAGCCCCCTTAAATGTCTTTCTTCCGGTCTCCTGCTGCTAGGTTTCAGTTTCCAGTCTTCAAATTGCATCTACAGTTGCTGCTTACTATCCTTAGCCTCTTGAAGTAACACCAATCGCATTGGCTGAAGCGTTTTCAAGTTTCTGACAGTTTTCTGATTGCGCATGCGTACTACCGAATGTCGTCTTAAACGTCACCGTCATGACACACCGCAATTAGTTTAGACTGGTTGAACGTGCCAGACCATTGCCCACCTCAAGGGACCGTTAGAACACATCTGTTTCCCTTAGCAACCGTTACTGTGGTATACCGCCCCTTTAAATGTCAAATTTCTTCAGACATGCGTAAACGAGCTTTCATCATGTTCGCCATCACGTCAGGATGTCGCTCAGCAAGTTTCAGAAGATGATGTTGAGTTTTGGCGGAGTTAGGAGACAAAAAGGTCCCATACAAATCCTTCTAAATTTCGATCCTAAAGGAGTTTTTTTTTGTTTACAGTAAATAATTTGTTGTTGTTTACGTCTATTGGTCCCATATTGATATCATTTCTGGCTTCTGTGGACTTTCCTTGTAGACACTAGAGCGATTTCTTTTCTAGAAAGAAACACAAACTGAGAATTACCGAGGAAAAACTGCCCCTTTTGCTGCTTGTTTTTGATTGGTGCGTTTCGATCCGCATATTAATGAGACGGGTCTATATAAACCCCCATTTTTACTGGTTTGGCACCACAAATCTTCTCGCCCCGGCGAAGCCCTGTCCATTTGGATACCCTTCTCGTGTTTCCTGAAGATTTCTGCTGTGTTTCAACTGTTCTTTTCAGAACAACATCGTTTGTGTTTAACTGTTCTTTTCAGAACAATATCGTCGCTTCGTAACTACTGTTGTGACAACAACTTCGTCTACCGTGTTTTTCAACTGTTCTTTTAAGAACAACTCTGTTGTCTCGTAGTTGGGAACTACGTCGTCTTCTGCTGTTTCGTCGTCGTTTGTGCTCGAGGTAAGCACTGATTCTTTTCCGATTTCTGTCGTATTCGTTTTGAATTGTTGTTGCACGTTCGCCTCATTTTCCCGCCTTTTTTTGGCAACACTAACGGTTTTTTGTCACTTTCCAGGTGTTCTCCTCCTTTCGATTGTTCGCTACAAATTTCCCTACACTCATCGCTTTCGTTTACAAGGTAAGTCTCTGTCGTTCGTTGCACTGTACTATTGCAAAGGGTCTATTTTTGTCCGCACTTATGAAACAGCAACGGTTTTTGGCGGGCTTTTTCACGCCCTTTTTCAAATACTGGGAATCGTACTTTCTGTTGGCCTTTTGGCAGCGATTTTAACCAGTTTTTTTATTTGTCGCAGGCTTTCTGTCCAGCCAAAGGATCTCTTGTTCTGTTGGTGCCGTTGCCACATTTGTTGTCCAAGGTAAACGAGTTCAGTCTTGTGTTCTTCCCTTCTGTTGTTTTGCCGAGCCACTGTCACCTCGTTAGTCTCTTCAATATGGTTCCAATCCTTGCTGATGTCTTCACATTCTTATCTTTCACGGTGTTATTTTACTGACACGTTTCCGATCTCTTTGCAGTTCTGTTGTTAACGATCTCACAGATCACTTGTCAAGTCGGTGAGTACTGTCCTATTGGTTTTCATAGGTTTAAGGCGCCCAAACGAAGGAACGATGTCTTAGCGTGATTACTGCTTCATTCTAAGACAGACTAGTACGGTCCCTGGGCTACCTTCCGGGTACGCATCTATTATCACTTTTGCTGCCAGCTCGTTGCAGCTCCCGTGGCTCTGCTGGCACAGGGCTACAATGCCATCTTCTTAGACCACATTGACACTGACACACTACACGGCGCATTCAATATCCCCATCCAAGGACCTCATCCCAACGACATCAACTATGCTCTGAACAAATACGATCTTGTCGTTGTGGACGAAGCCTCAATGATCTCATCCCCCGTTTTTCAAACCATGGCCTCCACCTTCAATCGCCTCAACACGCGGCCGGTCGTGGTACTAGCTGGGGATAAATGCCAACAACAGCCTCTGCAAACCATTGACGGCCGCACCACCTCAACCACGTCTATCATAAACAACAACACATTCTCATCATCAAACGCAGTCGTCCACACACTATACCAGCAGTTCCGCGTCGTCGACCCAGAGTACGCGAAATTTCTCGACTTCATACGTTTTATGGTTCCCACCCAACAACAAGTGGACGAAATGCAAACGGGAATAGTCCTCTGTCCTGACGGAGAGCTCTCTGATGAACAAATCTGGGGCGCCTATCGCGCGCACTCTGACGTTGCCATAATGACAGTCTCTAGGAAAGCCGCGCAACGCATCAATGAGATCGTCGTTGGCCACCTCTTCCCAGGACGCCCCATCAGCAACATCGCTTGCGCATCCGTGGCGGACTCTAATCCTATCTTTCCCCACAAAAACATGGAGGTGATCTTTACCGAGAACAGGGACAAGGCCGCCCGCATTGTGAATGGCCAACAAGCCACCATCCTTGGCTGTGAAAATCACACCATCATTCTAGCCCTCCCTGAGGGACAACATGTATTTGTGTACCCAGTAACGCACATCAAAAACGACACGCACATTACACAGTATCCATTTTCGCCAGCATATGCGCAAACGATCACGAAATCACAGGGAAGAAACATCAGACACCTTATCATCTGGTTAGACTGTGAGACAGTGCCTCCTGGAACAGGCTACGTTGGCATCTCCCGAGTCAGAGCTAAATCAAACATCTCTTTGCTACAAGCTATCCGAGCAAATCAGCTAACCCCTGTACAACTGTAACATGTCTCCAGTCTGGATTTCACCACACTATAGTCTCTTTGTAAGACTACATCGCTCCCAAAGTCACTCATCCCTAGTATCACCATTACTCATATTTCCTAAAGTTTTCTCTCTTTTGTTGGCGTTCACGTTAACCTTCTGATGAAGCTCCTGTGTCGGAGAACACAAGCTGAGGTAACCAACCCTTGGGGAGTGCCGTAAGGGAGCTTCGTCTCAAGGCACGCCCTTCTTCCTATCTCCTCCTTTCCTCATCTGTCATCACTTTCGACTCTCGGACAGTGCTACCTCGTCGTGGTGAGAGTCCCTAGTAACCCGTCTACTGAATCTCTTCCATACGTCCATATACGGGTGAAGCCAAACGCACTGCTACCATCCAAGGTCACCAAATCCTACCGAACGGTATGGCCCACGACCAACCCGCCTCACGGTCACATCACACATACCTGTTCGCAACTAATTTCGTTCTCTTTTTCAGATATGGCTCACGACAATCGCTCCGCCGGAAGCACCCCTAAACCAAATTACAATAAGCATTTTCCACGCAGCTTCCTCCTAAACTACGGAGAGGCCCTACAGGACCTCCCAGACGATAAGATATTGGCGCGATTGAAGAACTGGAACTGTGAATGGCTCAGTAGGCCAAACATCGCAATGTCAGAGATGGCGTCCACCTTAAAGGACAATTGGGACACTATCTCACGATTCAAAGGAACCGTGTTTACTACCAGTTTCGTCGACCAGCTGGAAAAGTTCTGCAGGCCGATCATGCCCGCCCTCAGACGACTAGACGATAAGGATCGCTACGTCCACGACCCGCCAGATAAGGACGATATATTAGATGTCATCGAGGCCATACATAAAGACGACAGAACGGAGACGCTGTTCACTGAGGCCTTCAACGCCTGTGGGCCAGTACTTATGATGTCCATCCATATCCTAGCCTTTAACTGCCTCTTGCACAACCCAGAAGCGTTGGCGGAACAGTCGGTGAAAAACCACGCAACCGATGCCCTCAGGGCCAATCCTAGCAAGCAAGCAGTTAACCAGTACTTAATAGACACCATCCTCCAAAAACGAAGGAGTGTCCAGAGGAGTAACAATTTGTGGGACAGGTCCCAGTACAACTCAGCTACGGATACGCCCCCAAAACAGACGGAACACACGAGACGACGCAGACTAGACAGTCACCAGGACGATGACTGCGCACCTGGAACATCTGGCTCCTCAAACCCCCCGAGAAAGCGTCTTATAGCTCTGCCGGATTTCGCCAAGCCGCCACCATCCGGAAAAAGCCCCGCAAGACAACGGCGAACACGAGACAGCACGGAACCCGTCTCATTAACCCCTGAGACAGAACAGGACGCAGACGAGCAGCTTACGCAGCTCTACGCCCGACCACTCGCAGACCGAAGATCCCGCACACTCCAACGACGAACCGCAGCAAGAGATCTGCCAACAAGTTTTGACGACGATGACGAAGACCTACACCAACATCGCAAAGACAAAGGCAAGAGACCTCTGCTAGGGCCAGCCACGGCCAAAAGCAAACGCCCCCGAAAGCCGGACCACAGCAGACTCCGAATCCGACGACCAGCAACCTTCCCCAAAACGGAAGACGGAGATAAAACCACGTGCAAAGAAACCTAGCAAGAAACCACAGACAGTTGTCTCAAGTGAGTCCGACCTCGACGACGACGCACTGGGTATTACCCCAAGAACACCCCCAGAAAGCCCATTCTACAGGGCGCCCGCCACTGTCACCAGTCTAGCTGCAAGCACGAAAAAGAACAAACCGTCTTCCACAACGAATGCAAAACCCACGAACCCCAAAGACAACGGCAAACAAGTCACAACTGATGCAAACAGAGCTCAAGAACCGGAGACCTCAGACAGAAGAAAGAAAAAGACTAAAAAAAACCGCCCAGCCCTTGCTGACCTAGTGGACGACCAAGACAGGCTGTATGCACAGCTCAACAAGACTGCCCGAAAGTCCAAGTGAACAGTTTTTCAGACGTTCTCCTCCCTCTTTTATCGTACCAACTAAGATTGTTCATTCATCTGATAGAACACTAGTTTTCATACTTCGTTAAACTATTTGCGTTGAGTTTCCGACATCATATGTTTCGTTTCACTTCAACATTCGTTTTCTCCTTCAGTTAACCTAAGTCACTTGCCAAGTTGAAAAAGAGACAGCTACCCTAGGGACCAGTCATAGAGAAAGACCGTTATTTGCTCACTCACCATTCCGTTCCAGTTAAAAACAAAGTCGACTTCAACTCTAGACTTTCATTATACAGATTATGTAACTCTACCAGTTCATTGATTAAAGCACTTGTTCCAGTTTGAAACTCTGTGTGGTTTCCATTACTGCAGCGACATTTCCCCGTTCCCAAGGTAAATTGGGGGGCCAAAGATTGAACTAGGAGAGAATCTGGAAAATTCTTCTTCGCAATGTTAGGTTGTTGAAGAGGCGCGTTCGAAGGGTCGAAAAGGAACTAGCCTATGAACGCTAGGATGGAATGCCTCAAGCCATAAAGGGTTAGAGCGTGTGGGTGCTCTTTAGCCGGGTGGTTCAGGGGTGGGGAGTTCCTTTGCACCACTATGGTCGAACAAGGTGCAGGTTATCCCAGTGGTAACTTTTGACACCTCCACCTAACGGGGGAACCAACAAACCTGCTCATAAAAATAAAATGTTTTTTCGTGTTTTATCTAAAAACCGTTGTTTTCATCACTGCAATGCATTACATAATAACCATGTCCTTGTCTTAATCAGAAAGGGTCAACATGAAAGAACCTGGAAAATTCTGCTTCCCAGTGATACAATAAGACCTTACATCAAAGGAATATTACAGTCTGGCTTGTATCCTCCCATCCAAAGACCACAGTTAAGTTTAGAATGTGGACATTTAAATCCATGTCTAGTTCATTTTTTTCATCCATTTTTGTTCATTGCATGCCAAATTACGCTTACAGCCATAGCTAAGCCAATGAACAGGCAGCACCTTCCTAGTTTGACCTCTGCCTTCCTAAATAGGTCAACCATGAACAGCAAGTTGCCCTTGTAAGGGCCCAAGGATTATTTCCTGATGCAACCCAACAGCAACGAAGGTCTTGCAAACACAATTCCACCAAGCGCAGGTAAAGGGCGGGAGTAACTATGACACTCTTATGACTCTCCATGGGGTGCTGCCTTCTCGTGGCGGGAGTCGTTATTAGCTGGCTGGTGCATGCTGCCCCTTGTCTACACAGCTGCGCCTGGCAGGGCCATGCCTGCCTGACTTGATGATTGTGCCTATCACTCACACATTCAACATCAGGGCTATGTCCCTTCATATGTTCTTTTCTGAGCGGAAGTCCGTTACATCTGGATAATGAGCCACGGTAGGATGGAAGGCCCTACATATGTGCGGGCCTTAAACTGCCCATGGTTTTATGGCGGGAGGGGCATTCACATCGCCGCCACTAGCCGGCGGCCACAGGCCCTCAGGCTATTAACATCTGCTTAGCCAGACTTCAACATCAGTCATATGGCTTACATCGGCCTGTGATCTTGCCCAGCTATTGTGAGTGAGGTAATCGTGCTCTCTTCTCGTTCGGTGGGCTTTTTCTATGTCAGGTCGTGTGCTTATACCATCTTCTGGGCGTGGTCGTACCGGCCGATGAAGCTAAAGGTGCCCCAAGCTGTTGCGGGTTAGCAGCCCATCGTAGCTCTTTGCATTGCTTTCGATAAAAACTCAAATGACAATGGGAAGCCTGCCACAGCGGGCTCTTCCAGTGACGCTCAATCCGCTCAAAGGGTGACTGGTGGTGCTGGTCTCCTACCATGCCCGGACTGCGGTCGTGAGTTCCGAGGCAAGGCGGTGGTGTCACAGCATCGACGTCGTGCACCCCAAGAGGTCTAACATAAAGATCATGTACCTGAGCAGAGGAAGAAAGCGTGCTGGGTTTATGAGGAAAAGGTTCTCTTGGCAAGAACGGAAAAGAACGTGGTGGAGCTGGGTCTTAGTGTCACCAGTAAGACCATGGCGGAACAGTTCCCAAGCCGCTCCTCTGAGTCAATCAAAAAGATGCGGCAGACGGCGGAGTATAAGAGAATCTTTGAATCATTGTCCAGTGTGCAGGGGACGCAAGACGGCCATGCTGGGGGGAGTGCTTCTTCTCTGGCGGGCGCCAATGGAACAAAAGACACTAGGGTGGAAGGAGGTGATTCCTCTGAAGCTCATGCCACCTTTGGTGCAACATCAATGCCATCCCAGGTTACTCAAGAACAGCCTTAGACCGGGGTTCCCGGGCCCCAAACGACTGACTCTGCCAAGCAGTGCGGGTGGTCAGATGCCTTGAAGAGGGCGCTGGAGGAAACTCATTTAGACTTAGGGAAATTAACAATCGAATAGACTGTACCTGGTTGTCCAGACGACCGGGTGAGGAGCGCGTTGGACATGGAGTACGAGGCCTGGTTGTCGTCTCGCGAGAGGCATGCACCGGATTCTCGTCCTCAGCCTCAGCGGACCAAGGCTCAGGATCGACCTGGAGTCAGGCGCAGGGCACAGTATGCCCGGGTTCGGGGGCCTGGCAAGATCCGCCAACCCAGCTACCTATGGGGAGACAGGAACCTTTCTGGAGAAGTCTTTTTTTTTGAGCAACCTTCGGTGCCTGACAACAGGTGTCCGCAGCTTGTGGGGCCGCCAAAGTGGGAACTTATGGCGCCTATAACAGCTGAGGATGTCGAACCGTCTCTGAAAGGGATGAAGGATGGAGCGCCAGGGCCAGACGGCCGAAAGCTGAAAGACGTGAGGGCTATACCATTTGACCAGCTGGCGGCACATTTCAATCTGTCGCTACTATCAGGCTACCTGCCAAGTACATTGACAGGAGGCGAGACTGTGCTGCTCCCAAAGGTGTCGGGAGCCGGTGCCCCTAATGAGTTTCGTCCCATCACGATATCCAATACCGTGGTGCGATGTTTCCATAGGATTATGGCACAACGGATGGAGATGCATCTTACGCTCAGTCTAGGCCAAAAGGCATTCCGGAGAGGTGACGGAATAGCCGACTCGGTATGGTTTATGCAGACGGTTATCAAACATTATTAGGATAGCCTCTGCCCCCTCAACATTGCCTTTATGGACGTGAAAAAGGCCTTCGACTCTGTATCTCACCAATCTATCTTGGTTGCGGCCGCTCGCTTAGGGATTCCACCACCTTTCCTGACCTATCTGCGTGAGCTGTATGGTGATGTGCAGACAAGGCTTAGGATCGGCACCGAGCTGAGCGAACCAATTAAGTTGGGGTGGGGGGTCAGACAAGGAGACCCGATGAGCGTCCATTTGTTCAATGCCATGATTGATTTGTCGCTCGACGGCCTCGATCCGGAGCTTGGAACGGAAATTGGAGGTGTAAAAGTGTGGACTGGAACTCAGTACTGGCCTGCAAGGAAAGTCAGCGAGTATTCGCTTGGACATAGATGGCAGGGCGAAATGGTGGATCGTGTATCCACATCCGTACCCTCGGGTGCAGGGTGAGTTAGTTCCAACACTAACTGTTAGCCAAGTCTACAAGTACTTGGGGGTTAACATCAGCCCACAAAGTACTAAGGGGACCGTTGCGGAGACCCTGCAGCAGGGCTTGAGTAAGATCAATCAGTAAGGCCCCGCTGAAGCTGCAACAGAGGCTATATATCGCCAGTTGTCATCTGGTTCCTACAATATTACATCAGCTTACTTTAACACCGTCATCTTCCAAGTGCTTTCGATGGCTCAATCAACAGATGCGATCTAATGTTAGGTCTTGGCTTAAACTACCGAAGGATACCTCAATCGCTTTTCTCCATGCTAAGGCGGTTGACCGTGGTCTCGGACTTCCTTTGCTAGAGCACAAAACTCCACTCATGAAAAGAGCGAGAACAGCTAGAATGGCTGTCTCCGGACCCGGTTGTACGTGCTATGCTGGAAACTCCAGCCGCACGTAAAGTCCTCAGAGCTCAGCAAACCTCTCTGAATGGCACTGTTGTGGCAACATGTCAGGGCCTACGCACAACATCAAAGGGTTACCTCTGGAGACACGACTCTGAACGGACATGCTTATATCGGGGCGATCAAGATTAGGGGCAACTTGGTCGCCACAGCCTTAAGATTGGCTAGAGGTCGTCCCCATACTGATATCAGATGTGACTGCTCTAGCATGCCTGAGGCTTTGTCACATATACTGCAGTCGTGTCCTCGGACACACGCATCTCGCATTGCGAGGCACGATAAGATCGTAGATCTGGTGATGTCTTGTGCGGAAAAGATTGGGTACGGTATACGCCGCGAGCCGGCGATACCAACTCCAGCAGGTATTCGAAAGCCGGACTTGGTCTTAGTACGCCATTACAACCTAACAATACTTGATGTCACCATCGTAGCAGACAATACGAACCTCGAGAAGGCCCATCACGATAAGCAAGTCTATTATGACGTCCCTGCCATTAGAGAGTGGCCCAATCATGCTATGAGCCTAGGCACATTGCCTTTGAGGCTCTGGCAATCAATTGGCGCGGGCTTCTGGCCTCAAGAACAGCTGCGGCGTTAAGACGGCTTGGACTGAGTGTGTGGTTCCTTAGCCTGGCTTTGGAATGTGGTACCTGGATAGTAAATCATTTCAGGCGTTCGACCTATACCATCAGGTCTAGATGAAGGCACTTAATTTGTGCCCGATGCAGCTCTGAGAGCAGGTCGGTATTTGGCGGGTCAAGCTATCCCATACCATCAATAATTGCGAACCCTTCAGGCCCAATGGGCTTAAATGAGACTTGAAGGTCTTGAAAGGGAACATAGAACGATAGCTCGTAAGGTGAGGATGCACGGTTCGCCGATGCAGAGTAGGCCGACAGTGGTTGAGTCGGTAAGTTTAACATCATGTAAATGGAAAGTCATATGTTGGGCCTGAAGCTAAATAGCCAAATGCCTCGTCATCTAATTAGTGACGCGCATGAATGGATTAACGAGATTCCCACTGTCCTTACCTACTATCTAGCGAAACCGCAGCAAAGGCAACGGACTTTGCATAATCAGTGGGCAAAGAAGACCCTGTTGAGCTTGACTCTAGTCTGACCTTGTGAAAAGACATGAGAGGTGTAGAATAAGTGGGAGCAGCAATGCGCCAGTGAAATACAACTACTCTTATCGTTTTTTGACTTATTGGATGAAGTGGAAGGAGACCGCAAGGTCCACGTTCTGGACTTAACTCTCGTCTCCGGACGGGAGGATCCAAGCCCAAGACACCCTCAGGTTGGGAGTTTGGCTGGGGCCGCACATCTGTCAAATGATAACCCAGGTGTCCTAAGGACAGAAATCTTATGTAGAACAAAAGGGTGAAAGCTCACTTGATTTTGATTTTCGGTATGAATACTAACTGTGGGAGCTTATCCTATCGATCCTTCAGTCTTTAAGGAAGAGAAGTTTTAAGGTAGAGGTGTCAGAAAAGTTACCACAGGGATAACGCGCACCTTGTACGACGATAGTGCTTGAAAACTACTCCCCACCCCTGAACCATCCCGCTTAAAAGCACCCACACTTTATCTCCCTCACCCAATCCAAGCGCTCATAGCCTAGTTGCTTTTTGACCCTTCGAACACGGCTCTTCAACAACCTAGCATTGTGAAGAAGAATTTTCCAGATTCTCTCTGAGTTCAATTTATGGCCCCCCAATTTTTACGGGAATGGTGAAATATCGGTCGAGTAATGGAAACCACTTACAGTTTTAAAATGGAATGCGGTTGAAGACGTTATCCCTACAGATACATGATGTCTTCTGAGAAAAACTGTAAGAATAAGATAAAATGACTCAATAACGAACTGAAACAGAAATGTTCAATTGGGACATAACTGACCTTAGATCATATTGTTTGCAAAGGGTTAAACAGTTTCCTTATATCACGTTGATAAGAGATCGATCTTGATAACACAACGAGACTAACAACTAGTACAGAAGCAGTGTTCACTGGGTTTTTCGGGCAGTTTTGTACAGTTTATCTTGGTCTTCCGCCTGGTCTTGTAAAAAGGCTGCAGTTTTCGCCTTTTTTTCTTTTTTTTGCTTGGCTCCTCCGATTGTTCTGGGCGCGCCGGAGTAGCGAAGACCTCTTTGTCTGTCTTCTTGCGGTTTTTTTTTCTCTTCCGTCGTAGTTGTACTAGGCCCAGCGTTCGCTGTTGTTTTTCCAAAGGTAGTGAGCCAGCTTGGGGGGGGGGGGGGGGCTATAGAAGGGGCTTTCTGGTGGTGTGCGTGGTGAAAATCGAAGGTGCTTCTGGGTGAGACAAATATTGAAGGCAAGAAAAGCATACGGATGTTATCATAGTCTTGTTCAAGGACTTCGCTTGGGGATCGAGGAATAGCATGAGCGGCAAGTTACTCCCACTAGGACGTTCATTGGCCAAAATACAATGAAAGAGCATATCCCATTATGATTATAACTATGAACGCTAGGTTTTACGTTCCCATTACGACATAAGCATAACAACAAACATAATCATAATAATAAGAAAATGACCCATCATTTTCTTATGATTATGATTATGTCAATCATAAGCGTCTTTATGATTATGCTTTTTGGCGTTAAGACTACGACATAATCGACTTAAACGCCCTTATGACTATGATTATGATTGTTATGTCGCTAGTGGGAACCAAGCCTAAGATCATCCTTCATGATCATTCCTTTTACAAACTATCAAACTATGATTATCATTATGTCGATCATAAGCGTCTTTACGATTATGCTTTTTGGCGTTTAGACTACAACTATGAGTATGACTACGACTATGACTACGACTATGACTATGATTATGATTGTTATATCGCTAGTGGGAACCAAGCCTAAGATCATCCTTCATGATCATTCCTTTTACAAACTCGCCTGCCGATATAAACTTGTCACACAGTATTGTCGCGAAACCCAGAGTATTACAACATTTTAAACCACTTACGGTATAATCACCCTTCACATAAATTTCCTGAAGCACCTCACATAGTCAACGTCTGGGTACCTTCTTAGACCATCAAAAAGGAACACATTCTACTAGCACTATTCTTTACAGTTTATAATTACTGCAACACCAGTAACTGTGTACCACTCTTGAGTGCCTTTTTACACAACCACCTACATATGGTATTCAATGATTACTCTTTTTAGGAGAGGCCTTTATTTCCACCATATCCATCAGTTAAAAGTCAAAACCCTTGGCGGAAGAATGAAAGATGGTAAATTTTACATGTATGGTATCTGAAGAAATTCAAATGTTATAAATGTACACCTGTCACAAGCATTTCCTTTTTTTGACACAAAGAAAGTAAACAAAAAGATGATCGACAGTACTTCAAACTGTTATTGTAATTAAGTAGTGAAACTATTGTTTTTTTAATTTACTTTAACCAATGACATTCTTGGCAAGGACCCGACTAGCACCACTTGCTTGAACAAACGTCCCATCATGTAAATCAAACAGCTAAGTGACAGCATTTTAAATGCTTACATGCCAATTTAGCCTTTAAATATCATGGTCCTGGTATTTTGTCTAGGCCATGTAGTTCTAAACTTCTCTAGTTTTTGTTTAATTAATTATTGCAATTACCACTTCCTTTTTTCAAGGAACCCACCAGCACTAAAAGTAAACTCCACTTCCTTGAACAAAAGTGACATATTTCCTGAACACTGAGGGATTGTTGAATTGGGCAGCTAAGTGGGAGAACTGATAAAACATGTTTTTACCCCCTTGTCGTCCACAAACAACAAGCAAAATAACAAGAAAGCACAAGTGGCCAATTTCATAAGGCAATTAACATAAACCTTTTGACACCATAATTTATTAAAGGCCCAAAGAACTGGAGGACAAGGTAGAATACATAAAGAAGCTAACGCCCTAAATATGTGAGCTATGCCAGCCATCCATCTTACTGAGCGAGTTCTATGACAAACTAGAGTGCAACCTCACAGGGAGTTAAAAAAAATACCAAATGTGATAAGAAAAATATTTTAATGACTCAAGACCCACGTGTTACAAGGAGATATACTCACACGCACGTGACAAACATGGCAGAGTTCATTTATGCAGACTGCATCCCTTCCACTGTGACACAGTTTGGGTTTCCCTCCATATTTCGAACAAGCTCTCCTTTCACATGGCCTTTTCTGCGGCCCCCCTGGCTATCCACACTTTGAAATGAAACTGACCGATGACAGACAAAGCTCGCGATACCCAAAACACTTCACATGGCACGCGTTCCTGAGCAGGTCATTCATAAATTACTCTGCAGCAAAAACACAAACCGCTTGTAAAACCACCTCTCCACCAAAGTGAGAAATCACTTCTACCAGTACGAGTTTCACAGGCGTGGAACCCTACATGTCCATAATCTGGTCTGACGATCTCTTAAACGTCAATCTAGCCCAATTCTTTTGGAATTGGATGTTTCGTTTCTTGTCCTATATTTAATCTCAATTTACATTGATCACTTAGGGGTCAACTCAATAGCAAGTCGTATTACATTTAAGCTTAAAATGGTTCATTGTACAATTAAAACAATAAATAAGCGTCAATATTTGACCTAACGTCATTTATTTCCCATTTTTCCTACAAAGAGTAGAACAGGGGTTTATGCCCAAATATTGGTCAATAATCAATGCTAGGGACCCCAATTCGACTAGACATCAATTGCTAATAAGGAAGGAAGCAAAGAGTCAAGAAGTTCACAACGCGGAAGAGTAAATTAAAGGAAGAACATAGCAAAAGGGAAATTGAAATGACAGCATTACATGATGCCATAAAAGAACCAGGATGTTCATTGCCCTGGTGAATCGCATGCAGGATGAGTACTATTTGATTCTTATTGCATTGTCAAACAGCAAAAAAACACTTTATTATGACTCCTCTATACAGGGCTATTCTGTCGTAATATACAATAATAACAGATATACAATAATAAAATTACAATGAGGCAAAAATAGTTACATTATTCTTATAATATTATTATACTGTCAAATATTGTTATTGAATCTATCAAGGGCTCTATTAGTGAAACAAAAACGTTGTAGTTAGCACAAGCTGAGAACACAATCTCGTGACATAAATGAAACATTCCGGAATAAGGTGTATTGACAGGATTGTATTTATGGATAGGCGAACTGTGTATGTGCGGCCTTATATATCTTAGAGAAAAATTCTACTCTGGAGGTTTTTTTTGGGTCAAGTAAGCAACCAATAAATTAGAATCCAAGATAATGTGTTTTTCATTTCCAAATCCGGGCATGTCTAACGGGACAATAAGTGATACCATAACACTTCAAGAAATTTTTCATGAGGCGCAAAAGCCAAAGCATTGCTCCCTCAAGCAGACGAATGCACACAGAAGATTGCCAAAACCTTAAGGACATGATTGCTGCTGCACAAGACGCGCCAACTTACGAGCCCATACCAAAGCCATGGAGTATGAGAAAATGCTAATGGTACAAAACTTGAACCACGGGTAAGAAGCAACAGCTAAGGCACAAGCCAAGCAGTTGCAGTTTCAGAAACAGAAGAAAATTCAACTTGAACACCAACAACAAAACAGTTCACTAAAAGAACAGGTGTGAGTGAGTAAATCTGAAGGAGAATCCACAATCGCTGGGACTGCTCAAAGATCAGGTCCAGCAATAACCGATTAGTTGACCACAAAACTGAAGTCTAAACGTTTCTCAGCGACCACATCCATTTTGAGATATTGAGCGAATTTTTTTAATGGAGTAAAGCTTTTGACCCACAGCTGCTGTAAGTAACTGGTCTTAGTTTGATATTCAAAGTGTTTTCTTGTACCTGAGCCTTCCAAAAATGTCCACAACACGTTTTTCATCGCAGCTTTGTAAGAAAGGTCATGGTTTTTGTGAAAAAATAAAACAATGCAAATATTTCCTCTTGCTTCCAACATCTCAAAAGCGTATACATTTTATATATTGAATATTTTATTCAGCTTTAAAAACCATTGCTTGTTTTTGAATCACTAAACTCAATCCCTGAGAGGATTACCCGCCTGTTTGATGGTTGAGCTTACCAGTTACCGGTCTTCCATCACATGTGCCTTTTGAACCAATCGAAAAGTGTGAAATGAAGTTCCATTTGGTCACGTGGAACTTCCATTAACAAGAGCACAAGAACTTTTCTCCCAGAAATTGATGTTATATTAAAGGTGGATTTTTCATTTATTTTGTTGTTGACACACGAAGCGTGCTTTCAGTCACGTCCTCGGACGGTAAGCTAGCTGTATTGTGGAAGGTAAAGTTATGTTCCTGCTGATTGTAGTTCGTTTTGCCCTTTCATTAGAACTTTTAACACGTACTTTGAATGATGAATAGGGAACTTCAAGATGCAATGAAATACCATACCACCGGTACTGCTTCAGGATATGATAGTATTTCAGTGAATGTTGTTAAAGAGTCTCTTAAATCAATCTGCGCACCATTGACGTATATAATTAACTTGTCTCTTAATTCTGGAGTTGTACCCCAAGAGATGAAAATTGCAGGAGTTATTCCATTGTTTAAATCTGGTAATAAATCTTTGTTCACAAATTACAGACCCGTATCAGTGTTACCAGTTTTCTCTAAATTCCTAGAGACAATCGTCTACAATCGCCTCATTAATTTTTTAAATAAATATGATATTCTTTCCCGGAATAAGTATGGATTCAGAAAAAATTATTCTACTGCACATGCTTTAATCCAATTGTATGACAAGATCTCAAATGCACTTGATAATAAAAGGGTAACTTAAGGCCTATTCATTGACTTATCTAAGACCTTTGATACAGGAAATCATGAAATTTTGCTCGACAAATTAGAACATTATGGAGTACGTGGTATTGCTTTACAATGGTTTAAAAGTTATCTTTCTTGTCGAAAACAATTTGTGCAATATAATGGTTACAACTCTTCATTAGACACAGTGTGTATGGAGTTTAACTGATGAGTGGATCAACTTTTTGTTGGTCTACGAAACAGACCTGTATTAAAATCCATATGTGCTCATACTGAGTAGTCTATTTACTGTTATATATATATATATATATATATATATATATATATATATATATACGTACTTTCTTTTCTTCCTTTGCTCCTTTATTTTCTTTTTGTTTTTTTTCTTTTTGTCATTTCGCTTTTTTTAGCCTAGAACTATGATTAGTACGACTATCTAATATGCTCATTTTAAGATTTACTGTAGCTCTGCCATTGATTTTCCCATGTGTAATTATGATAATATTTTGTTCTAATTATCTAACTGAGGGAGCCTATTCCTTATAAGCCCGGTGGCTTCTCTTGGGCTTCCTCGCCATGAGAGTTTAAGTAATTAGATTTTATTTGATTTGTACAATTTTTGGCAAATAAAACAATAAACAATAAACAAATCTATTGGTTCCTTTTTGTTTGCTGCAGACATATCAATAGTTATTGTTGCAAATGGTTAATGGAATCCTACATGAATACTGCTTCTGAAGGACTGTATCATGAAAATGTATATTCAAATGCCTTGTCTACTACAAGTACATTAAGCATTTTAGTTTCCAGTCCATTATTTTCTGTTTGAAACCTGAAGTAAAAAAGCAGCTTTTTACAAAACCATACAGCTGGGATGCTGCAGCTTTTATTGAATGTAAAGTAACATAAACGAAATGCTGAAATATTTGACAACAGTGTGATTCACATAATCAGTGAACCAAGAAAAAAATAAAAGATCAGTATTTTCTTTCTTTTTTCCACATATAAAAACAAGTACAATACGATTATGATATGGAGTGCTGTGAATGTAATTTTCATGCTTTCCACAGTTGAAAATTAATCATTTGCTTAAAAATACCTACGGACAATTGCGTGCCTGAAGTTCGGCCTGTAGATTACATAACTCCTACGAATTCCTAGGAGTTATGAAATCTACAGTCTTGCACATACCAGCCCTGTAGATGAAATTCCCAAGAGTTCCAGGTCTATTCTCATTTCAACTTGCAATTTCTCGGAATTTCTAGGAATTCCAAGTCCAAATTTACTGTGAAAATTCACACCTAATATTCCTAGGGATTTCTAGGTATTATTGGGAATTCCTAGGCATTCTTTTGCTGGAATTTCAAGAGTAATTTCGTAAGGGAGATCAGATAAAAGTGCAGATAATGCTGTGCCAAAATAAAATGTTATAAAACTAAATCGGTTGTGTAAGTTGTTTGAAGAATGGAAACATTAGTGAAGTCCAGCAATTTGGAATCCAGCAGCCTTTTTACCAAGAAAGACTTTAGAAGCTTGCAAAAATTGGACAGGGCCATTGTAGTCGGAACTATTGGCTGGTGAAGTTTGTACAAGTAGTAAACAACTCTTCAGGAACGATATCCTTTCCATTCGTTGTACTTATTTCTTGGTGGACTGAAGCACCACCTTTCTGTTGTAAATGGACATGCTGCATTTAACCCTTAGGACATGTCTGACCAAAGGTAAGTTATTTTTTGGCACAAAATTTGTGTGTATGTACATTATCAGTGTTTAATATGCTTTCAATGTTTGCCTGCTCATGCTTCATGGTTCTATGATGCATGCTTAACTGTTTTTAGTGTGTTGTCTGAGACAAACACATAGGCTCCTTAAAGAATGCTCTGACATGCTTCGTATGCATGTTAAAGCAATCTATTGCTTTTAACCCTTGCCAAAAGAAGATATACTAACAGGGCTCGAACTTGGCGGTGGTCTACTAGCCAAATACCAGTATATTTTGATTTTTGGCTAGTGGATTTAGCTCATTTACTAGCCATCTTGGCTAGTTAATTTTCACCCCTGTAAACAACATAAGCCTTGAAATGTTTTCAACATTTTCCCAGGTGATCCGCACCTTCTAGTAACCTCTTATTTCATTCCCCATTAACAACCGGCATGAATAAAAGAAAGAAAAGTAATTCTACATAAGAATAATATTTGTTAATTCGGTCTTCAGTTTTGCGTTTATTCACTGCCATCTTGAAATTTTGTATGACCAGGGAGCATGAGCCAAGCCGTACCCATGATGCAAAGCTAGCCAAAAAACAAATGTTCGCCATCTTGAAATGCAAATGTACGATCACAGTCCACGCGTGATTGTCATGGATATTAGGGCATTTCTGTTGTCAAATAAAACAACTAAAGGTCTAAAGAGAGCAAGCAATGATTCTGCTGGAGGCAGCGCGTCTACATGTAAATCTTCATCAAAACGAACATTTGTACGAATCTGGCTGAAAGACTTTCCATGGCTCACATACGATGTTACGAGTTCAGTAAAATTTATTATTGTATCGTAACTAAACATACAAGACAAGATGCATTTAAATTCTTCTTATGTTGCAGTTTTTATTAACGTTTGATAAAAACAGGATTTTTGACATTTTTTTTATTTTACGCTGGACAGAAGTGCCTAGACTAGTAGAAACACGTTTATGGCTAGTATAGCCCGAGCATGTACTAGCCATTTGACTATTAAGTTCAAAAGTTAAGTTCGAGCCCTGACTAAAAGAAGACTTCAAGTATACTAGAAGTGTACTGCAATTATAGGAAGTCTGCTTTTAAGTATTCTTCAGTTGGTGAAGTATACTTTCAGGATACTGCTTGTTTCCTCTCCAAGTGAAATAGAGTTTAAGTTTACTTAAAATAGGAACTCACTCTAAAATCATGAATGAACATTGAAGCTAAACTGACAATTACCATGATTTACATCAAATGAGATACAAGAAGAAGACACAACTTACCACAAACCAATCGAAGCCAAAAACACTACAGCAAAGCACACAAGAAATCTAAAAAAAACATCAAACAGCAACAGACAAGATTATTGAAAAACATAACTTGCTTAAACAAAATAAGTAAAAAGAAGTCATTAAATCATGAATTCATAATGATCGAAGCAAAACTGAAACCTATTGTTATGCAGCTTTTGTTGTTATTTATTACATTTTGTGGACAATTGCCTTTTAGTATTTAAATATTTAATTTAGTCACTTTTCATTACAGCCTGTGTGTTAGAAGTACATTTGTGGATTTCAAGCTTGTAAATTTCATTGGGTTATCGGCCCTGATCAACGGAATGGAACAGCATTCACAACATATGAAACATCTTACTGATAGACTTGCAGCAGTTGGTGCACCTCCAAAGAGGACCAGGTTGTAACTCTCTTGGGCAGTTTACTGAGAAATTTTGCATCATTAGTAACAGCCCTGGAAGCTACAACTAGTAGCAAAACTGTTGAGACACTCCCACAAAAAAAACAACCTTTCATGCTTCAAATCGCTGCTAGTCACAGCTCTGTGAGATATAACATTAACCTCCCTCCCATTCAGAGTTGTTCCTCCAAGTT
>OZ038002.1:27440338-27442838 GCA_964035705.1 Porites rus | reverse complement strand
GATAACCTTATATGTACACCCAAAAAATAGCAAACATCTTCGATCACATTCAAGATCACAGTAGATTAGGCCTCGAAAACAAATTCTTGGAAAACAAATCACGCCAAATTTTTTTGCGTTAGACAGGTTTACTTTATAAATTCTTGCCAACAAATCTGGGGGTGTTTAAACCAACCTTTTATAATTTTTACACATCACATTTAAGGTGAAACAGTACTATTTATCATACAAACCTCAGACAGAATACGGTATTTCACAACTTTTCAAGACAAATTGCACTCAGGAATATTCAGGACGATCAATCGTGGGCTTTACAGCCAGCTAGTTCTCGTTTCTACAGTGCGAGCTGTCGGTGTGGTCAAGTGTTTGAATGAACTGTAATAGAGTTACACTTCAACATAATAGCGAATTTATTATTATTATTTTTTTGTTATTTTATGGTTTCAGTTATAACGATATGTAATCTTATAAAGCGTTTGATACACACGACATTTTTTAGTACTCCTGCAAGCGATGTTCATGAACGATGAAAACAAACGGCATGGACAAGCGATTAAAATTGCAAGAGAGACTACTAACAATCCAAAAAAGAAATATAATACGGTGAAACATTTACAGAGACAACAATTTTCATTCACGAAGACAAGTATTAAAGTGTCTATAAAAATCCTGAGTCTTTAAGCATAAAGCTTAAGCCGGCTTCCCGGCGCGGTGTTTACTGTTTTCGAAGGTGAACTCCTTGAAGCAAGAAAATCGCTCAAAGTTTTCTTTCTACAGCCAAATTTACAACTAAATATTCTTCAGAACATTTTCTTTCTATTTGTGGTGAGCAAATATATCTGAAGGCTTTTTTAAAGTTCTGTAAGCTTATATCAAACCTGACACTAGGCCAGATCATTGACTCAAATCCTACAAACGTGCATAAACTTGCCGAATAAACTGTCAGCGTGAACTGTGCATGAAATTAGATATAACAAAAACAAACATCAAATACAATAATTACTCAGGCTTACCATTCGAGATTCAGTTCCTGAAAGCTATCAAGGAAGGCCACAGTTGCTTGAGACTTTTAAACCCTCTTACGCATTAACCCTTTAAGTCCCAATAGTGACCAACAGCAATTTTCTCCCAACAATGTCCTTACATTGTCAAGAGATAAGGTTGTGAGAATATAAAAAATGATCAGGAAAGAGAAAATGCCTTGATGTTCTATTAAATTCTCTCAGCTAATTCTTAAAGGAAATGTATGGAGATCAGTTTGGAGAATTTGTATGTGGATATTGGGGCTTAAAGGGTCAAGCAAGGTGAAAAACGAAAACGACGCCATCCAAAAACGAACTACCGAATTTTGACAAGCGACGCATTTCTCAAGCAAAAACCCAGTAAACAAACCAGCCATGAATAACAGAAGACTCTTGATAGCAGCTGTATTTCATTTTGTACATCCAGAGGAAAAAGACAGTTAAAAACATCACAAGTTGACACAAAACTCTGTCAGCTTCAGCTGTCAAAGTAAACAACTTTCAAGATGCTGCATAATTTGTCCGCATGAACTCACCTGTCAAATTTTGACCAATCAGAGTATAAAAACTGGACATAGAGTGTGACCAATGCGTGACCATGGTAAGATAAGGTCTTCCTTGCCTGTACTTTTAAAAAACTGGCTGAATTTTCGCTTCCGAGGCCAGTTTGAAATCAAAATCCTAATAGTGCGAGGCCATAGTGACATAAACACAACATATTTGATATGAATCCTTGGAAAAAAGAAACCTGAGCGTGCGATCATTTGAAACTGGCAATTTGTCAGCGGATAACTTCAAAAAAATATTCGACCTTGATGGGTCGACACTTCAGCCCGCAGTACGGTCAGGTGGTACTGGTCAGCAGATGCCCTGTTTTGACAGCTGTCAATTGATCACAACATTGATGTGCAATTAGTTTTCTCTTGGGCTCCCAAACTAGCTAAAAGTGTGAGAGTAAACATTGGTTTTCCTGTGGTGTGGACGTATGGTCAGCAGTTGGTGTACGGTCACGTGATTACCAAGGTAGATTTACTTAGCTATGGAGCTCCGCTATTACATATAGCACCAACCCCAACCCCAAAAAAAGAACCTAACCAGTTTCGAAACAATGCTTAACCACATCTGTAATGGCAGTGCTTAACCCTAATCAGTAGAGGCAGTGCTTAACCCTAATATGTAAAGGCAGTGCTTAACCCTAATCTGTAAAAGGCAGTGCTTAACCCTAATTAGTAAAGGGGAAAACTACGTTGTCTGAATTTCATGAGGTGTCTGAAGGGGCTGAGGTCAATGGGATCTAATGATAACCAAACAAACATGGCTGATTTTGAAAAAATTCTTATTGCAGGGTGTCCAGCGGCATGGTTGCTCAAAAAAATAGGAAAATAGGAAACTCAGGATTGAGAAAATAGGAAAAATAGGAAACTTTGCATTAAAAAATAGGAGAAAAATAGGAAAATCAGAAGTACTTTTGTCGACAA
>OZ038002.1:27390338-27437838 GCA_964035705.1 Porites rus | reverse complement strand
ATTCTTATTTTTTCTGACTACTCAGTAGTGTTCACTTGTTCCAAAGTAATCAACACTTTCAACCGCTAGAATTCGTGGACCGACACGTTTCAGAAAAGCCCTAAAGTTAATTTTTCCTAAAAATGCATAGCTTTGATCACGAAATGATTCTCAGTCCCAGTTTCCACGGTCTCCACTAGGAACACCTCGCACAACGGTCCCCATTTGTGTGCAAAATACAATGAAAAATGCATTGCACATTACAAGTCCTACTGCTTACGCAAGCGAGACTAGACTAATAAAGAAAAAAAGTCACTACCTCATAAATTTATTAGGAAGCAAAACTGTCAATTTCCATGACTAAAATATAATGAAATATGCCTATGGGCATCCCCTCCCCCTCTTTATTTCCAGGAGGCATGCGTATTCCCAAGCGACTGCATTAATTGGATTAAAGAACAGCTGTCCATTGATTGTACAGATTTTATTATCCCTTGGGATTTGCTGAAACCAGTTTCCATAAACTAGAAGAAAGATATGGGAAACTAAAACAGGTTTACGAGACTAAACAAGCAAGACTGATTTTTCCAGTTAAGGTTGTTTACCAATTTTGCTGTGACGCATCTGAAATTCTTCCCGTATGTGACCTTACCTATATGACTGAAGGTCTATGAACACTGCAAAAATTCATCCTGACCTCAGGTTCATGCATATGAATGGTCAGGTGAGTATAGATTTGGCAACTTTTCTTTGCTGCCTTCGTTTTCCCTGTGCTGTTCAATAAGTCAGATGACTAAAATGTGTTTTTCATTTTTTTTAGGATAACAATCATACACGTAATTTTCTCTTGTTCATACTGTTGAACTATTAAAATTTGGCTGATAATATTCTTGGCTTCTCGCAAGTCAGGTGAATTTTTTAGAGGTTCTATTTCTTCTTAAGCGAAAAGTATATAGAGGTTCTATTTCTTCTTAAGCCAAAAGTATATTTATTTATTTTCAGCTGCTGTTGCTGTAATATATTAGGTTCCAGGCTCCTTGTATTTTGCACTTGCACAGTACATTAAAAATGGAGGACTAGTATATGGTTTGCTTTCATGTTGTTTCATGACTTAAATATTACATTTGGCGACGAGGATGGCGCTTGTGGGGTAGGTAGGATATCGACAAGAAAGAAGATATTGCCAGTTATTAAAACCTGAATCACTGGATAATGCAATTCTAGCATTTTGATTGGCTTAGCCGTTATGGTATATGAGCTATTATACCATGCTCTCCATATATGGTCGGTGTACGCGTCAGTTTAAAATTGGAAGCTACCTGAGATTTTTTTTCACAAAGGATAGAATGGTGTCCGAAGCAAATCGTTTTAATTCATTTCTTAGAATACTAGAAATGCAATTTCATCGAAAGAAAAAACACAAAAACAAACAAAAAAGCCACAAGAGCTTGCTTGAAAGTTTGTCGAAAAACACATGAACACACATGGAACTAAAGTACCTTGACCAGCTACAAAAGAAGACAAGTGTTGTTTCTTCATGATCGCGAAGCCATTTGCCGATCGAGTCACTCGCCGATAGATAACTGCGGCTAGTTTATCCGACATCAAGAATATAAATCACAAGTAACCAGCTACAAATACAGGCTATGCAGCCATTCACTAGAGCAATCGAGGCGGCAGTATAGCTTCTTTTCTCGTTCAGCAAAACCAGCTTGTGGCTTCAAACAACTTCATAACAAGCGACCGAGGTAATAGTTTTTCTCCGTTGTTCTTGCTTTTATAACTGCACCGAAAATCCAAATTCACAGTAATTTCGACGGCTGTCACTTAAAAATTCTTTTCCTTCACATTATCTGCCAGGTTTTTTTAGCTGCTCTGCTGTGTAAAATCCTAGAATCCTGATGAGTTTTTAAAAAACTGATGTTCATCACTACAATGTTTTTCATTCATGCAGTCCAGGCGAGTCCGTTCGCGCGTTGACAGTTTTGATAGACCTGTGACATGTGAATGGCGGAAGTCTCTTGTCTTTTCCGGTTTGTTCTAGTCGGGGAGATTCAACGAGATTTTGTGGGCGTTTTTAATGAAACAATTATTCCACTCGCGCTTGTTGGATATGAGATGATTATAGCCAACGAGACGTGTAGCGCCTCGTTGGCTATCTATCATCTCATATCCAACGCGCCCTCATGGAATAACTGTTAATGATATAGAACGAGTGGAATTGTATTTTGTGGCAAATTACGAAGTTGCTACATTTCTAGCGTTAATTGGGGCAGATGCATATGGCGTACTGAGGAATTTGTTAGCCCCTGAACTTCCGAAAGATAAGTCTTTTGATGAGTTGAAAGAGCTTTTGGTTTCACATTACTTGCCTAAACCTATTTTGATCACAGAACGTTTCAAATTTCATCGTCAGAACCAGCTTGGGAGTGAAACGTTCGCACAGTTTGTAGTTGAGTTGAAGCAACTGGCTTTGAAGTGTGAATTTGGAACTTTTTGGGAGAAGCGTTACAGGACCGTCTCATTTGTGGATTGAAAAGCATGCAAATTCAAAAGAAGCTGTTGGCAGAGAGAGACTTGACTTTTAAGAAAGCCTTTGAAACAGCACAATCCATGGAGTTAGCTAACAAAGACGATTTTCGAGACACCAGTGTGCCAGTGGACGATACTGTCAATAAGGTCAGCAGATATGCCAGTTCAGGGCATTCAACTGGAGACCCCATGAGTTGTTTTCGTTGAGGTGGAAGGCATTCTCCATCAGGGTGCTGGGCCAGGTCGGTACAACGTTACAAGTGTCACAATAAGGGTCACCTTGCTAAGATGTGTGTTAAGAAAGGCAATATACAATCCACGTGTTATTTGGAGGAAGATTCACCTATGAGTACTACTGAAGAGCAGTCTGGACTGGGATTGTACACTCTCAAGTCTAAAGGCCAAGGAGGATCGGGGTTTCAAGTTCAGTTATTGTTAGAGGGTAAGCCAGTCAGCATGGAAGTTGACACAGGATCAGCGGTGTCCATTGTCTCTTCGGTGGAGTATAAGGAAGTGGTTTAAGCATCTCAAATTGCAGCCAACGCAGTTCCACTTGAAAACATATTCTGGTGAGTCTTTACCCTTGTTGGGGGAAATTCGAGTCGCTGTGAAGTATCAGACCCAGGAAATGCAACTACCTCTGGTGGTCGCTCAAGGAAAAAAGCCTGTGTTGCTTGGGCGTAACTGGCTTGAGAAATTGAACCTGGATTGGTCCACCATCTTCAAGGTGTCTCATATGCCTGCTGTGGAGGATATCCTTGATAAATATGAAGCCCTGTTTGAGAAAGGGTATGGACACATCAAACTCTATAAAGCCTCCATTCAAGTCTGTGAAGGTGCACAGCCCCTACTCCTGAAAGCAAGACCCATTCCATATGCTCTTAAAGGCAAGGTGGAGCAGGAGCTTCAAAGACTGGAGAATGAAGGGATTATCTACAAAGTAAGTCAAAGTGACTGGGCTGCGCCAGTGGTGTTAGTCCCCAACAAAGATGGTTTACTGAGAGTGTGTGGCGACTACAAGATGACAGTGAGCCAACGTGCCGATGTCAACCAGTATCTTTTGCCTAATACAGAAGATTTGTTCGCGACGTTTGGATGACATCCTGATTTCAGGGGGTTCCCCTGAGGAACATTTGGCAATCCTGAAGGAAGTTTTCAGGCGCTTACAAGAACATGGCATCAGGTTGAATCCTGCGAAGTGCATTTTCCTCCAGTCGGGCCTCAAGTTTCTTGGACACTGGATTGACAAGAATGGCATTCGTCCCCTCCCTCAGAAGATCGATGCAGTCATGCAAGCCAAGAATCCTACCAATGTCACAGAGTTGAAGTCTTACCTGGGACTGCTTAAATATTATGGCAAGTTCCTGCCCAATCTGTCGACTACACTGCATCCTCTTCATGACCTTTTGCAAAAGGATAGGCCTAAGAAGTAGTGGACAGAGGCGTGCAAGAGAGCATTTGTTAAGAGTAAAAAGCAGTTACAAGATTCTTTTTTGCTGGTCCATTATGATCTGAAGAACTCACTTCGGCGGGCCTGTGATGCATCACCCTATGGGGTAGGAGTGGTTATCTCCCATGTTATGGAAAAAGGCGAGGAAAAGCCTATTGCTTTTGCATCTTGAACTCTCATAGCTAGTGAGCGTAACTATTCCTAAATATAGAAAGAAGCCTTATCCATCATGTTTGGAGTGAAAAAGTTCCATTCGCATCTGTATGGTCGGAGGTTTACATTGCTTACAGATCAGCAGCCGCTGGTCACAATTCTTGGGCCGAAGACTGGTGTACCTCAACTGGCCGCAGGAAGAATGCAAAGGTGGTCTTTAATTTCAGCAGCTTATCAGAATGAAATTGAGTATAGGAAGTCTGCTGAACATGAAAATGCAGATGCTTTGTCCAAGCTGGTACAGGCATCTTTAAAAGAGCAAGAGGAGGAGGAAGAGGTGTATTTGATCAGTTACCAGGAAGAACTTCCAGTTACAGCCCGGGACATTGTGGTTGCAACTAGAAAAGACCCAGTTTTACCTGTTTTACCTGTGCAAGACTTCACTTTGCATGGATGGCCCCAAGCGCTCGATGATCCAGTGTTGCAGCCTTACTTTTCACGAAAGCAAGAACTTTCTGTTGACCGAGGCTGTGTGTTGTGGGGTTTACGTGCGGTTATTCCTGAGAAGTATCATGTTCGGCTGTTGGATGACTTGCACCAAGAGCATCACGGAATCTGCCAGATGAAGTCGCTGGCGAGGGGTTATTTTTGGTGGCCGGGATTGGATGCTGCTATTGTTGAGAGGGTTCAGCAATGTCATGTTTGTGCTGCCTTGGGCAAGTCCCCTCCAAGGGCACCATTATACCCTTGGAAATGGCCTGCTAAGCCATGGGATCATATCCACATTGATTTCTTTGAGAAGGGCAAGTTGAATTTCTTGATTGTTGTTCATGCCTATTCCAAGGGGTTGGAGGTGATTCCCATGGGTTCCATGACCAGCTTGAAAACCATCGAGGTTTTGTCTTCGTTGTTTGCACGCTACAGAATACCGGAAGAGGTGGTTTCAGACAACGGGCCGCAGCTAGAAGAGTTCTCTTAATTCTTGAAGCAGAATGGAGTCAAGTTTACCCGGGTTCCACCGTACCATTCTGCATCTAATGGAGCTTCTGAATGTTCTGTACAGACTGCCAACACGGTTTTGACCAAGGAAGTGCTGCAGGGCAAAGCAAATTCCCTCAGTATGGAGCATAGCCTGGCCACCTTTCTTATTTTGAATCGTAGCACACCTCACACTGTCACTGGGCAATCTCGCGCTGAGCTGTTTTTGGGACGACAGATTAGGAACTGTTTCACACTACTGAAACCCAACCTTAACAGAGACGTGGAGGAGCAACAGTTGAAGCAGAAAGAGCACCACGATGAAGGACGAGTGAAACTCCAAGAGTTCAAGTTGAATGAAGTCATCTTGGTTCGTAATTGGCGGCGTGGAGTTGAAAGGTGGATCCCTGGAAGGATCACTCGGGTGAAAGGTCCCCGCACTCACCTAGTTTGCTGTGAGGATCAAATACGATTTGTTCATGTGGACAATTTGAAGAGTGCTCGCTGGACCCAGTCTTCAAGCTCTTGGGAGAGCGAGGAAGATCATAATTACGTACGAAACTTCCTAAGTTCCCAAGCCGAAGTGAAGAGTGGAGTGTGGAGTTCTTTCTGAACCACTGGTTAATACATCCAAGGCAGGAGGAGTTTCGGATGCAGGTGACATGGAGGAACAGGACACAACTGAAGTGACACCAGAATCATCAGTGGGAGATACTTTGAGGGAGCAAGTCCCTCAGGGACACCATTGTCACCGCACCCAGCACTGAGGTACCAAAGTCGGGAGAGGAGACCACCACGCAAACTCGTATGTGAAATGTGAACATTGTTTAAGTAGATGTTGAATGCTGAACATTGTTTATCTGTTAGACGTGCATTTTCTAATTGCTGTTGTTATGCTAACCAACCCATTTATTCGGGAGGTGTGTAATATATTAGGTTCCAGGCTCCTTGTATTTTGCACTTGCGCAGTACATTAAAAATGGAGGACTAGCACATGGTTCGTTTTCATGTTGTTTCATGACTTAAATATTACAGTTGCCAAATGATTTGTTCTTGATCGACTTGATTACTGAGTATAACAAACGTGTTTTCTTTCCCAATTGAAGGTGGGCCACTGGCATGCCATGTTTTTGAATTCACCAATCAAGTCATGTTATCAATATTGATGTTGACAGTGCTTTGATTATTTGGAATGCAACTCATATTTCCAGCACCATGACAATCAATTAATTAGTAGTTCAATCCTACATGTAAATCTAAAAGATGTTGCAGTTTTTCATAGCCAGAATTAAATGATAGGCAGCGATTTTATTTATTTGTCCCTGGTAGGCAAGCTTATTTTCAACACGGTACTCAAGTTTACTCTTCCCGATAATCAAAAACTGTTGCAGCTGACTGTTGTTTTAGTTTCTAAACGTATCTTGGAAAAATATCAATTCCTAGTTGTACTGGCAGACAAGACTTGCATAGGTTTTAAGTCTGATAATTTTTTTACTTGACCTAAACCTTCAAAAAGCTGCAAAAGTTTTTTAAATACTGAGAAAAGGAAATTAAAATATTAAAGTTCAGATTCTCCACAAGTCAAACTAGCTGAGTTGCTCACTCTGAAAGCGGTCAATTAATACTTTTTACTATCAGTAACTCTACTTGATTCCAAGGCGTTATGCTTGGCCTCTCTCACTCTCTTCTGAAAGTCTCCCTCCTACCCTATTAACTAAACTTTAGGTCGAGTTACAACTACCCAAAAACCAATTCAATTTAATATGACTCCATGCAGCCCAGACTGTTGATGAGGTTTTGAGAGACCACGTTATTATTAATTTTTCTGTAAAACTGAAGTCTGACAGGTGACCTGCTAGATTTCAGTTGCAACAGAAAATAATATTTGAGTTCCCAGACAAACAAAATAGCTGGGAGCAAACCGCGGAAGCATTCCGTTGCGAACGAAAGCTTAACCTGCAGTCCTGTCATCTCCATTTGTTGCAACTTTGCTAGCAACAAATCTACTTGTCATGACTAAAACCACATGAGACACAAGAAGGAAAGAAAGAACTTACCAAGTGGAGAACAAATCCAAAAAGACAACAGCAAAGCTAATTACACACAAGTAATCTAAAAAAACATTGAACAATGGCAGATTAATGTAGTAACAAACAAAACACCCAATAACAAACTCAAGAAAAAAACTATGTCACTAAATCATGAATTCATAATAAAGCAAAAATGTCAATTACCAAGACTAAAACCGAATGAGGCAAAAAGAGTATATATACCAAAGAGAACTTAACCCTTTAGGTCCCAAGAGTGACCAACATCAATTTTCTCTTAACATCATCAGTAGATCATCAAGAGTAAAGGTTATGAGAATTACTAAACTGATTACCAAAGGGAGAATGCTTAGATGTTAAACTAAATTCTCTCAACTATTCTTAAAGGAAATGTATGGAGATCGGTCTGGAGAATTTGTGTGTCGATCATGGGTCTTAAAGGGTTAATGAACACACAAGCAATCTGTGACTTCACATGGGAAAACGTACTCTAATGGCTTTCTGTTGAATGGGTGAAACACACAGATTCCAAACACGTTGCAAACGGCTCAATCATCCATTCAAACAGGTTCATCAAAGTAGCTGAACAGGTTATGAAGTATTCCAAACGGCTAACACGAACGGCTTACTCACCCATTCCAACCCATTGACATAAACGGGTGAACGGGCTTCAAATCAATTTCAAAAGGTTCATGAAGAACGATGGTGTCATGTTATCATTCCACACAAATGGACAAATCTGGACCAATTTAGTTTACGTTGAAAACGGCATGTTCTGATGTATTAACAAAAGGAGAAAGCAGTTAAATTTTGATCAACCGGACTTTGTTCTAGTCTACTGAAAGAAAACTCAAATTTAAAGGAAAGTTACCATTTGTTTATCTTTGCTGTGTCATGTGTTATAAATCCACTTCACCTAGTATTTTTACGTTGCACAAAAACATGGCAGCTTTCAATTATTCCTGTTGGCTTGTTTTCTTTTTGGCAGCAACTCCAATGCAGTAGGGTCATTCCACAGTATTCCATCTGTTGCACAAGGGAAATTCAGAGACACCAATCATGTTGTAGTGTGATAAGTTTTTTCCATTTACTTCTGGATATTTAGGGAGTTTTTATGTCTTTGAGGGAGCTATCATTTCTAGTCTCATGCTTTTCTCTTAAATGCATTATTTAGATCGCAGACCATCAAAAGAGGGCTGTTGTGGAGGGGAACAGAAAATACTGTGTTCAAAGTTTTTTTTATTTCATTCTTAATTTTCTCTGAATTCTGGAATGGTATCCTAAGCTCAATAGTTTTTTCCATTTTATCAACTCATGTTAATTACAAGAATCATAAAAGGAAACTTAAAAGTACAGCACTTTTTCAGTGAGGCAGGATCCAAGACCATCATCCACTGTTGCGGAGGGGAAAATTTGTCCACATTTCAGTATTCATAAAACAAGCCACGAAAACCTAATTATAACAGCCGTATTTTAATATATAACAATTTTACATTGGCTTTATAAAAAATACAACCAGGGCTGTAGCCAGGAAGAAACTACAACCGAGGCGAACACACAGTCCGTTGTACGAAATCAGCCGTATGAAATCTTCTAATATTATCAGTCTGATAAAAAAAATAAAAATCGACAGTATTTGGTAAAATTTTACCGAGGCGAGTGCCTCGGTTTGCCTCATACTGGCTACGGCCCTGACAACTGTATTTTAAGCTCCCCAACCTTTACAGTAACCTTTCTTGCAACTTGTTACACTGTTAATGTGTAGTTTGTATGAATTCTTCTTTTCTTAAAACAGGTACGAAAATGCAAGTTGTATACACATGACAAAACTGTCAATGTTTATCAACCGGCAGCATTAAATCTGGAATCCAGAAACAGAATCTTGGAAACGGAAACGGAAACAGAATACGGAATCAAATATTAATGATAGAAAATTAAAGAATTTCACATTACACAATTTGGTACAATCCAAAGAGAATTTGTCTTACTTTTCTTGGCAGTTCCCTTAAATATATTCTTGTTATTGTGTCTTGATAAGGTTTACCGTAGTGTGGGTTACTGCACTGCAAGGCCGATGAACGTCATTTTACAAGTAATTTTTATTCAGGAGTTCATGGGTTGAATAATACAATTAAACATTACTTTTGTAGCTAATTGTCGAGAATAGTAGTAGTTAGCCTCAGACCACACCATGTGATTGTCCTCAAACTGAATACTCCACACATGACCGAACGGTGACGTGACCACAGTTCCGGTGTTTTAGCAACAAGTTCAACTTTTTCGCCAAGCTGAATACTGACGGAATACTGGTGTACCGGTAATTGAGTTTACGTGGACGTCGGTATTTTTGTTGAAGAGGCTTATAAAACATGGCGCATTATTTTGATTAAATCCGTTGCAGAATCAAGCAAATGCATGCACAATTCTCTCTTCTCTTTGGACTCCACAATGCCATGGTTCTCTTGAGTAAGTTATCTTGATAAATAAAACTGAACACTGTTGAAGACAACCCAGAAGAGATAGTAAGAAAAACTTGACAGCCACGCCTTTCAGTTATATAAACGACCCCTCTGACGATTCAAACGAAGTCTGTCTCCATATAACTTACCTTTTTCTTAAGGCACCAGTTTTTGTCAGTAACATTTTTACCTCGCTTTGCTGTCCCATGAGAATTTGCAATCATTGCCGATAGTGGTATCAAGCATCTTTTCACCAGAATCAACTCCTCTAGTGATACAGCAGCCTCCTCTCCTCTACTCAGCTAATTTATTCATTTGTGTCTTTTTTTTATCTGTTTATTTATTTTATTGTCATTGCTAATACATTTTTTTTCAAATCCATCGCTTGGAACCTTCTTTCACAGATTCTGTATTCCGTTTCCATTTCTGTGATTCCGTTTCTGTTTCCGGATTCCGGATTCCATGTTTTAGTGCTGCCGTTATCAACAAATCATAACGACACCAACAGATATTGTAAGACAAAAAATAAGTCAGAAAAAAAAAAACTGCTGTCATGATCTTTGTAAAAGTTCACCTTTCAAATGACCAACACTACTTTTTCAGAAGTGTTGAATATGATAGAGAATACCTTATAGGAAAATTGCTTCTGGAGATAAAGGAAAACTTTCTTAACATGCTCATACTCCAAAACTGTCAAAGGAGTATTGCCCACTAACTGGACAGGCCCACGACACACACAACTCATATAAAAATTATCAACATCATCTCTTCTAGGCCAAGCAAAGCTGTCAGCAGCATTTGCACCATGCCGAATAGGATGTTAAAAGGCATTTTTTAAAATTCAATACTTCTCAACTCAGCAAGGAAGCCATATTGAATTTGGGCACATGGTTTTAGCTATCTCACAATGCATTGTTTGAGGACAAACTCACAACAGAATTCCTCTCCGCAACAAAAGTTCCCCTCCGCAACAGAAACTAATCATTCTTTATCAAATTCAGCTAAAAACAGGAAATCCATTAGAACATAATAAAATTAAGCCTTGGTCAAAAATTAGACGATATGCAAACAAGAAGTTGATTTAATTATTTGTTAGCCTAAAAATAAAAATGCAGAGGGGAAAACAGCATCCATGACATTGTCTGCTGCTGTCATAATGGTTAAAATATCAATGTTGGTCAATACTAAGGTAACTTTGCATTAAGTAGTTTTTGTTCCATACCAGCTCAGCAAAATTCTTGTTAATAGTTTGTTATCAGCAACACATTTAACTTTCCCCTCCGCAACAGCTATTTTCACTGTATATGGTAATTGATGATAATTTATGCATACACGACAACTGACAACAAACAAAGTTTATCATTTTCACATACTGTAACTAGTATATTTTCAATTTGTCAAGAAATTGAGTGAAACAAACAATTTTGATTTTTGATATTTTCTGTCCAAATTACTGTGGAATGACCCAGTAAGAAAATTATTCCATGCACAATTCTATTTCTAGTTACAATTCTCATATTACAGTCTTCCAAAATTTGCATAATGCAAAGTGCGTGACAGGCAATGCAAGACTGTCCATAGCGCTCCCAGCTTCTTTGATTCTCTGCATTTCTTTTATATACAACAAGTCATCGGCAAGAAAATATTTTAATTGTAATGTAAATGTGCAGAGAGCAAAAGTGTTTGGGTTTCTTTTTAAATGTTTTAAACGTTTTTATTTCGTCTCATTAGGGGTCATCAATGCTTAAAAACTCATAGTCTGCTACATCTGAAAAAAAAAAACATCCAATCCACGATCACTTGCGTATGAGTGTTGCTTCAAAAGGGCAAAATAAGAGTTTAAAGCCCATAAGCTTGTGCAAATGTAGTCAAACCAATGTTGAAAAACATTCAATTCACCGCTCACACAAGTGAAATTTAGGGTAACTCATCTCCCATGTCATTTGACAGAAAATTCAAAGGGATGCCATAATACAGATGACCAAGCCGTTCAAACGGCCTGATGTCTTCAGCAAACTGGTGACCAAGTCATTCGATTGGCCTGATGTCTTCAATGAATGGGTGACCAAGTCATTCGAACGGTTTGATGTTTTTTAACAAACTGGTCACTAGGTCACTCAAATGGATTGATATTTCCAAGGAACGGGTGACAAAGCCATTTGAACTACCTGATGTTTCTAGTGAACAGGTGACCAAACCATTCGAACGGTTGACAAATGGCTTGTAAGATGCACAAATGGAAAGCCATTTGAAAACAGAAAGCTGTTAGAGTACGTTTTCCCATGTAAGGTCACATCTAAAGGACAATGTCCATGACTAATTAATTCAATACAACAAGTGAAAACAACTTACTAGGTCCAAATGAAATGGAAAAATCGAAAAACCAAAGCAATTTTCTCAACACACCAGCAACCTACAGTCAAGATCAAAGAGTGACAGATTGCATTAATGAATAACATAGCACACATAAGCAAAATAAAGTTCAAAACCCAGCCACTAAATCATGAATTGATAAGGGAGCAAAAATCGCAAGACTGAATACACAGCCAAACTGTCAGATTCTCATAAAGGGTCATTCAAGAGAAGAAACAATGTTTAAATAATGTCCACTATTCATGCCATTTTCATGGCCGACATGTTGTTTATACAGCTGCTACTTGTGACAAATATAACCTTGGACGCATTTTGAAGATGTACACACATGTTCTCTTATTGACATGAATACCGTAAAATTCCGAAAATATGCCCCTCCATGTACAAGCCTCCCAAACCGGTAAGGCAAAAAACCCTCCATTAAATCGCCTCTCCAAATATAAGCCCCCCGGGGGCTTGTACTTGGAAAATTGCCCTCAAATACAAAGTATAACAAAGAAAAAATGACAAATTTACTTCCAACTATACGGCTAGCCCAACTGATTTTGAAACGCAAATTTCCCTCCATAGAAAAGCCCCTCCCAAAATAAGCCCCTCAAAAAGGGCCTTTGAAAAATATAAGCCACGGGGCTTATTTTCGGAATTTACGGTATTTAAGTAACAAAGCAGTAGCTTTAGGTTTTTTTGTAGGGGTAGATTTAGTGTGCCTATCTAAGGTGAAAGACGTTAATCTTGCTACATGGTGGCTTTTGTCCTGATGTGACTCCATGGCACAAAATAGACAGAATATGACTCACATTTTGAAATGAACAACAAATAGAGGAGAGGCTGGTTGTATAATATACTTCTAAATTTAACAACAAATTCTTTTTCTCCTCGGAAAAGCAACAGGTTTTAAACAAAAATCCCAATGCCAGATAACACCATCACTGGAGTAGCCCTTGTAGAAATTAAGTATACTTTAAGTATACTTCAAGTATACTTTATATGTACTTCTCAGAAAAAAAGTACATTTGAAGTATACCTCGTTTGTACTTCCAGAAAAAAGTATAAATCAAGTATATTTGGCAAATGTACTCCATTTATACTTCAAATACTTAAGTATACTTTAAGTATACTTCTTCAAACTTCAGTGCTTCTGAAAAATAGTTTCGCAAAGAAAAGTGTACTTTAAGTATAATTTGAAACTGAAAGACACATTCTGATCTGAGGATCTAAGGTTTGTCCGGATCTTGAAATCACTACAAGACAAAAGTATACTAAAAGTATGCTTTAAGTATAATTTAACTTCAGATCAAATGTGTAGTTCCAGAAAATATCCAGACCCCCACCACGGAGGGAATTGGAAATTCCAGGGGGGTGGGGGGGTCAGAGGCCCAGGAAATTCCCGAAGGGAGGGGGGTTGGACCATAAAATCACTTTCCAGGGGGGCAATATCATTTCGTTTTCGACCTGAGTTTGAACATAGCTTCTTACCGACCTGGTAGATCATTTTTAGGACATAAATAACTTGAATTATATGACTTAAGATTGTTCCTTTTAATCTTAACCAGGTTTCCTTTCTTCCAAAAGCGTTTTGGATGAGACCGACTACAACTCGTTTTATCGCATGCTCGTATATTCGGCCGCCATTACTCGTTACCAGTCTTCCTCAAAACATCAACGCGTGCAACACATCACGCAACACATCACGTTGTGTCAGTCGATTGATAGATCAGAAGAGTGGGAATTTTGCTTCACAAAGCACAAGCTATGCATTGTAACCATTTTAGAATGTTGAGTTTTTATTGGCCTTTTCATTTTCCCTTAATTTTGTGGTTGAACGTGTTGCATGTTCATGATCGAATTCTCGCTGAAATGGTGTCGATTTCACCAAACATTTATACGGCAATCGCGCATCACGTCGCATCAGTCGATCAAAAAACAGTAAATTGGACTTGGTTTCCCTTCAAGTACCTTCAAGATGCAGGGGGTATTCATTGTTATCATTTCAGAATTCAGAGTTTTTATTCTCCTCTTTGTTTTGCATTAATTTTGTGGTCGTAAGTTTGACTTGTTCTGCTTTCCCGCACGAAATGGCGTTAATTCTATCAACATTACGCCCATGAGACGAATAACCAGGGGGGGGCTGGCAGCGAGGTCTGGAACCAAGTTTACATGATCACCCCAGTTAAGAAATTCGGCCGAGTGAGACTGAGAACAAATTTTCCTTGAAAACAAATATGGTGGAGAATGCAGACATGGAAGGACGATGAGTTTTGCTCGGTTTTAAGTTTTCCCGCGTACAAATATCAAGAGAAAGTTTCTATGAACTTTTTTAATGGACCTTTTGGACATCAGGAGGCGTGAGGTATGAAAAGTTCATGGGTGACTTTACTTATCGTGATTCGGGATCTCGGCAAGTTGAGTCATTTTTTAATAAGCTTCGTGAATTTTCGAGCGTCCATCTTGCTCAATTTCTTATATTTTCCCACTTGCAGTGGTATTAAGACTCTCTTCCCTGCGAATAACAAATCGTAAGCTTGCCCTGATTAAGGTAAATTCACAAATATAACCGACTTATTAACTTTCTCTCTTTCATTTAAAGTAAGAGATGAGCAACAATTACGGATCAGTTTACTTTGTGGTGGTGTAGCGTGTTTTAATGTTGCAAGATCACTCAAATAAATGGAAACAGAAACATACAAGCTTCTGATGGAAACCGTTGGGTACTAATTATATAACCATAAGTTGCCTCATTCTTCTACTTTAATAGTCTTTCTTCGTGTAAATGAACTTTTCCAGAGGGGTTGGGGGGTCTTTGTCACACTTGTGGAAATTCCGAAGGGGTGGGGGGTCATTAGTTCCCTGCAAAAATGGAAAATCCAGGGAGGTGGGGGGGGCCTAAGTGAAATTCCCTCCGTGGTGGGGGTCTGGATATTTTCTGGAACTACACAATCAGTTTTCTTCTATTAAGGACACAGTTGAGATCATGTAAAGATTTCTTCAGAGTGGTGAAGTATATAACAGGTTTCTAGATACACAGGGTACACATTAGCTGTTCAGTCGACTTCCTTCGATCGTAAGAAGATCATCCGCCGATCCCTGGGCGAAATGGCAAAGTCGCACAGTTTCATTCAGGTCATTTCTTTAACGTCTTTCGTGGAATTTTTGCATTTGGCAGTAAAAGATACTGGATGTAATTAAGGCCCGCGTCGTTTTACCTCCATTTTTACGAGGACCTTAAGAAATAGAACGAGAACTCGAAGCAAAACCATCGCTCATCGTCGGACATCTTTACGTTCGAGGAAAGAAATGTATATATGAAGGTGTTGAATTACCGCTGACTTCCAGTACCGTCGGAACACATACGGGATCTTGTGGATTTCCTAATACGGTCATGTATGAATCATTTACAGCATACCTAACTTCCATATATGGTTTTGGCGGGCAATACAGATTCGAAGGAACGTTCGTTGAGCTTTGCCGAGAGTGTCTTCAAGATATTTTTCGCTTGGAATATTCCCTTTAATTTATCTTCACAGTTCGAGTACAATATGAGTGGAACTTGAAAAGAAAACAAAAGAAGTACACCATGACTGAATTTTGACGATACAAGTAAGTTTGGGGGTGAAAAATGTATCGGTTTCAGTCGTTTCAATATATATCGATTCTTCTTTGCGAGTCATTTGCAAATGACACACGAGTTAAGCCTTAAGGTTTACAAAGTGAAAGTTTGTTTACTTCGCCTAAAGTGCAGTGTAAATTCAAAATACAAAACCCAAGTCTTGTTTTCGTTAGATCGCATTTCGTTCCAGTTTTTGTACGTAATAGGTAGACATATTTCTTTAATAAGGTAATGGCACAATTTACTTTGTAGCCAAAGAGTACAGATCTAATCATTCTTGTCTATATTAAACATTTACTAAAATTAAGAAGAATATTGTGTGATGGTTCTAAGCAATAATTATTAAGTACAAGTGAGTTAAAGAAAGTTCAGAAAGAAACCTGTTAATATACATGCACCTTCCTTGAAATGATCTCATTGTCAATAAAAATTTTACTAAAATCAAGAAGAATAATATATTATGGTAATCAAATGCAGTGAGTTCCTTTGATAAGAATAGAAAATGTAACTATATTTATATGTTGTGGAAACCTATTCCAACAAGATTTGCTATATATTTTTTTGTAATTTCTTAGTACATTTGTATTGCTTTAAGTTAAGGGTAGTTTTTTTGTTATATCAGTAAATAATTTTACAATATAATTGATCCAAGTCTGATGTGTCTCAGTGATTGAGTATACTTTAAGTATATTTTAAGTATACTTGAAGTATACTTCCCATTAAGTATACTTCAAGTATACTTTCATTTAAGTATACTTTAAGTATACTTTTTAGGTGTCGAAAAGTTGTGTACTTCTGGTAAGTATACTTTAAGTACAAATGAAGTATACTTTTTAAAGTGTTTATCACCTATATAAAGTATACTTTAAATGTACTGAATTTCTACAAGGGAGGTCTGTGTTTGCATGAGCATAATTTAATGTTAAATATATCTTCCTATAGAAAAAAGAAAAACTTCAGGCGACCTATCTTTGAGTCCGCTGGCAACCAAAAACTTTAATTACAGTGCCGCTCAAAAGTAAGTTAACACCCTTTTGTGAGACACAATTCTCATTGCATGCTATGCTATTCCAGTAGCGCAGGGAATGATTCTCATGGCATGCAAAGACCTAAAAACTGTATCATTACCAAAATTCTTCCGCCATTTTAAGAATGAGTAGTAAAGCTTTACCATGACTAACACAAGAATAAATTTTTATCACTGCGACTTGTAGACTATCATGATCAATTGCAGTGTCAAATGTCAATCGCTAACAAATCCAAACACTCAGACACCAATCAAACAGTGTACTAATGACAAGCTAAAAGAAACTTATAACGCAAAATGTAAGGCCAATTTTCCTCGGCATCTTTGAGGTAACACTAAGAAAAACTTTTAGTTCATTTCTCACCGGACTTGTCTTCAATAATTTATACCAAAAACTGGTGCTTCAATGATTCTTGCACTATGCAACTCTCCCCCCCCCACCCCCCCCCCCCATCCTAGTGCTGTCATGCCGGAAACAAGATGTGACTGGCAGCTTACTATTAAATGCCACTGTAAGTGGCCCTGATAGCACCTGTACCAAAGTTACTTAATTTAACACTTCATTGTTTGAAGTTGTGAGAGCATTGTCTCTTGGACACAGGCCTTCCCACACCCTCTATTATAGACAGTCACTTTTGACAAACAATTCAAGTTTATAATAATTTCACCACTCAGGCAACCATAACAGTAACAGTTTGCCAATTTTAATTGGATAACCTTTCGTATACCATTCATCAGCCGTGCATGTTTGAATGGAATGGATATTGGTTTGAACAGCTCAAGCTGTTGAAAATGTCGCTTTTCAAGGCAAACAAAGTTTTCCATGAAATTAATGTGTGACTTTATGCAGGAGTTTCAATAAGCACTGACGGCCAACGAAACACGTCTGCTACTTTGCTCATAGAAGTCGGTTACTTTTTGGAAAAAAGAAGCAACTAGTTTGAGTAACATTGTAAACAATGTTTTCATAAAGGCCCAATAGCTTTATGTTACGCTTTAGCCATGTGAACACTGTATTAATACTTCAGTCAATTTTTCGCAAGTTTTTTTAATAGGTTTAGGCAGAATTTGTTTACATTCAAAAGTATGTAATTTATTTTCATTTGTTCATTACTGGTAGGAATTGTCCAAATTGATTGTGACTGATAAATCGAAAGTTACACGAAAGCTACATTTTCTTGAATGAAACATGCACTCTCTTGTCCTCAATTTAGTCCCCAGAACACTCAAAATCACATTTTAGGGCTTTGAAATTTCAAAATTTTCTGGGGAAGCACATGAGCTTCAAGATGCCAGGAGTGAGTCTCAAGTTTCGAACTTCGAGTCTCAACTTACTTTTGAGCAGTACTGTAAATTCTAAACAAGACGCAAAGACTTTCAGAGAAATGGCAAGAGAAGAGAGAGAGAATATATGATATCGTAGTTTAGATTCACTTGTTGCTTTACTGATTGCAACAAATTCAACAAACAATCCACTTTGACAGGGTCCGTACTCTTTTGAGCTATTCAAATTCCATGACTTTCCATGACTTTTGCCATTGCCTTTCCAAGTTTTCCATGACCATAGGTTTTGCTGCCACGTTAAAAATTTCTCAACTAAATTTTCCCTGTTTTAGGGTTTAGGATTTTGACCTAACTCAGTACAACAGACAACCTCTGCTGTCTAATAAACTGCGTGCCATTTGCACTGTTTAATCACTCATCTCTATCTTATATTGTCCTTGCTCTGACATCTGCAGTCACTAATCTACCAAACACAGCTTTAACTTTCCATGATTTTCAATGACTTTCCAGGCCTGGAAATGAAATTCTTAAATTTCATGACTTTCCAGGTTTTCCATGACCTGTAGAAACCCTGTTTGACTTTCTCGCTCACCATCTCAATGAAACAACCTTTGCACTTTGCGCTAAAGATCTGTAAAGAGTTAGTTCGTCCGCCAAAGCTGACTGCTTATTCTTGTAATGAAAGTTGAGGCTACATGTCAAAAGAAAATGTCGTTTTTAAAAGTTGTTTCAGTTGTCCGCACTAGGAAAAAAATCTTTTGTATCAAAATTTTAAGTCTCTAATGCAATATTATTGTTGCCTTTTTTTTTTATTTCGGACTAATGGAATAGTCAATGAAAAGCAAATCACAAAAATTATAGGACACGATGCATTTGAAATTGCTAATATTGAAAACAAACAACTTCACCAATGAGAGATCACATCCATCCAGTCCCTGGCAATTTCCTTGATGCAAGACAGGATAATGTCATTCAATATGATATTTAAGCCACAAAACAATCTTTTTTGGCCGCTCAGTTTGTGAGAAAACTTTTAGATTGCACCAAGTACTGTTTTTCGAATTACATTTAGGTGGGTTACCCCACCTAAACAGGTTACCCCACCTACCTGGGGTCCCCCACCTCCGTGTAAACAGGCCCTAAACCTATTGGTTTTTTGCCTTTGTGGTTCCCTAATGAGGCAATACCAAAAGCCTTTGAAAGTAGAATGCATGTAACTATTAGCAACACACCGTTGAAATATATTTCAGAAATTCTGCCTTAAGAAATACTCTTTTTGTAGGTTGAACCATCTTATGCACTTTGAAAAACCAGACTTTAGGACTCACCACATGCCGCAGATGTATCGTGGAGATAAAAGTTGATCTTTGTTCACTATTAAAAAAACTGAGTTGATTAAAATAAAATCTTTGGATAATCATCCTTCCACGAAATCCCCTTTGAAACCTAAAACTTTTTTATGCCCTGAGCTAGGAAATAAGAACGAAAATACAAACGATGTGCTTGTCATGGTAAATTTCATGCCACATCATGTTTGAAGTTATGGTATAGCCCAGCAGCCTGAACCATTCCCGCCATTCTTCCTCATCTATTCAAAAATTTCCTTCATCCTCTCACCTGTTTGGCTGTTCTGTTTCAAACACTTAGCCTCTAATACGTTGACTTGCCATGCATTTAGCGGCTTAAACATATCATGCGCAAGAATTTTTTTTGTGCGAGAGGTCACATATAAATCATGGATGTGTTTTGTGTGCCAAGTTACTTAAGGAGACTTGCCACAAATATTCACACATGGCCAATATACACAAATGGATACGATTTGTCAAACCAATGGTCCACTGGTACCAGTGGTAGGATTGGAAAGGATATCATTTCAATGGTTCTATTCATTTGGTGAATATGGATCTCATTAAGGGGACTTAGATTATTTTCCCATGTGACCTAGTTGGGTACATGGCAATTCCGATGGTCCACATGGGAAAATAATCTAAGTCGAAAGCGAGGTCAAACTAGCGCTAATAGTAATTGCTAACAGTTATAATATAGCAAGGTCAAAACACAAGCATACCATTTGTATTCTTCATTCTATAAGACATCTATGCAAAACAAGTTCGCTTTTACATCAGGTAGAAACATGCCAACAGTTATTATGAATATTCCAAGTTCTATAAGCCAACCACGCAAAACAATTTTGCTTCCACACAAAGTACAGTACAGGCCACGGGCATTGCAGCATTACCCGCGTGTTTCATGTGTGGAAATCCACCATATTGCATGCAAATTCCAGGAGAAAAACACTCATGTAAAAACATACACGCAAAGATACAAGAGAAAATACACGAAAATTAGGTTAAAGATTACAGATCAATGATATATTGTTCCCATTAAGTTTCGATTTGGGCGAAATCTGTATTTTTTGGCATGGGAAGCGTTTTGATGCCAATTGAAGGCTTATTTCTCCTGCTAGCTTCCATACAAGTGCAGATAATTGTGAAAGAAATACACAGAAATGAAACAGCAACAATAAGGAAGAAACCATTGAGACATTGATGTGACTGAGGAGACTGATCTTACGGAGGGGAGCTTCATGAACCAGATTATTGTGCAACAACGCATTAGTAAACTTTTAAATGAACCTCCCTACGGCCAACAAAAATCAAACAAACAGGCGCTACATGTTTAGAAAAACTAGTGCCATGAGATGAATTTTTGATTAACCTTTGCTATGATTCATAGCATTGAGATTGCATTTTTATTTTTGTCTTTCACACGTTTGAGGTTAGAACGCGAGCAAATCAGGCAAATATTACTGGTCTTGGAAAAACTGACCTCTGACACGAGTTTCTCATTAGAAAAGCTGTTTTTAAAGCGAGCAGAACGAGATTTTCAGGTCACGAGGCGGCCCTGCTAGCGATAAAATCGTGATGAGTCTTTGAGCTACAAAAGACTTCTTTGAACTTGAGAATATAAACACAAAATATCCGTTGGCGGTGCGGTCAGGAAGGAAATCTTGTCAAGTCAATGTGACAGTTATATTGTCTTTTGAAGAAAAAACAGATGACGCTTGAATGTGCACATAATCAGGACAAAGTCCCCTTAATGAAATGCATAATCACCAACAGAACCATTGGAATGACATCATTTTCTGTTGGTACCAATTGTACCATTGGTACCCATGGACCATCAGAATTGCCCTGTACTCAGCTAGGTCACAGACGAAAATAATCTAAATCCCCTTAATGAGATGCATATTAACTAACAGAACCATTGGAATGACATCCTTTTCTGTTGGTACCAATGGACACCCTTCTTATCACCACTAACACCAACCGAGTCTATTTGTGAATATTCGACAACCCTTCCAAACTAGCACTTATTTACATCAGGTTTGAGCCAGACATCCTCCCACTTCCATGACATGACATTTTTTATTTTACATGAACACATTATAAAGGAAAGCAGAGCTATCAGTCCAGACTGAAACCTTTTGCTGATTACTTTTTCGGTCTGCCAACTTTTGTGTATTAAAAATTCAATCCTTTTCTTCCCTGTATTTTCCAAATCTTGGATAAAGTAAATAACGTTATTTAAGTTCATGGAACACCTTCACAACCATAAGATCTATAACAGTGAAATGACCCCAGAAAATTAATATTTGCATGAATGCATGCCTCACGCTTGATTGTCTGCTAAGACACGAGGTCAATCACGTCAAAAGAGAAAAAGGAAAAAAAAAATTTAAAAAATACTATTTGTCCTTGAATCATTTCTGCTTGTCCTCGTCCAGAGGCTTTGAAGAAAGAAATTGTTTGCTAAGCCCCGAGAGCTGAAGCTGAAGTTCGTATTCATACTCGCATTATTTTTTTGATTTGATTTGATCCCTGGCAAATCTTTGATACAGCAGCACCAAACACCAGTAACAAGTCATGTTGATTGTATAAGGATCCTAAATAGGGTTTACTAGCCTTAATTGTTAAACTTGGGAGTAATTTGCTGTTTGGTGTTTCTCAATCCATTTAAAATTTTTCGTATGTTTATTATCGATACGGCTTATTACAGTGATCGAGTGCAATCCTTTAGTAACATACACGCTGCTGTTTTCATCAACACATAAAACTTTCAATTGAACTTTTCCATACAGCAACTGAGGTGTTTGTTTCCATACGGCAGCTCACAGTGCAATGTTCAGTTATTATTACATCAATTGTAGTCACAGCTTGCTCATCATTTATGCTCACAGATGGCTCATGTAGTTTGCTCATTTCATTACAAGTCTTACATTTCTCTTTGAGTTCATAGACTGGTCTGTTCCAAAACCAATCACAATCATCTTTTAGTGTAGACCTACCGTGAACAGTGTACATTTTTTGCATGGATCTGTGTGCGGAGTGAGCACTACCATGGTCAAGTTTTCAAACATAAACTTCCCTCTTCAACTTGATTCAACCCTTTAGAAATTAATGTTTAATACGCGACAGTCTGTAAACAGTCTCAAGGCACTCCTCTTTGCTTTTGTTCTTCGGCTTGTCTTTTAAATTCTACTTGCTGATTTTTTTTCAGATTGCCTGTTTGTGAATGACCATCAGCATAATTGCAGTTGAATTTCTGGTCATTGGTGTCCAATCAGAGTGTTTTTTTGCTGGAAACTTTACTTTTAATTTGACCTCTTGACCTGAATTGCTCTTTTGCAATACACAATAGCATCTCAGTTTGATATTTTGTGAGACATTATAGTGTACAAAAAAGTTTTGATTTGAATATACATTTAAGGTTCAAAAAACTTCAGAAACGCCCAAGAGCTTTGAAAACAATATTTTGTCTTGTGCGATAGAATCAGCTTTCGAAATTAAGATCACGCAGTTATTTATCACAGCAGTCACATACTAGGCAACAAAAAAGTTCACACGTATCATGTTTATCATGGAAGAAACAAGCCCAATATTAAGGGAGATTAACTCAAACATTAAAGAACGCACCATATTTCCGACTCAAATTGAAACCATTGTTTCTCAAAGGTTTTCAACAACCACGAATGCAAAAATTTCTCATGTTACAGACAGATACGTATGTTACAGCTGATGAGCTGTTCTGTATGGCTTTGCAGGGTGCGCCAAAAATTTTCTTATCCACTTGTCCTTCGGACAAGCACTATATTAAATTTGGTCGTCCGAAACCCAAGGGTTCTTGTCCAAAAAGTTTTGCTCAAAACTCAAAAACAATCGGGCATATATTTTACTGCTTTTAACAGGCCTGGTTTCTAAGGTCAGGTTCCTAAGCCAAATGGCGGTCGTAAAAAAAGGATTGAAATGGCTGTGGAATGGCGAAGTTTTAAAGGAATATTTAACCTTATTTTGACAAGTATGAGTTTGCTTTTATGACTATAACATAAATTTTAATTCTACTGTAATTTGAAGTCAACTTTCATCTGTTTCTGTATTTTTTCTAATTAAAATGTGCTTGTCCCACGGACAACTTATGTCAAAGGTTTACTTGTCTGAACTGTATTTTTACTTGTCCCGACAATCCGACATAGGTTTTGGTGCAACCTGCTTTGGTTACTTAATATAAAGAGCCAATTAAAAAAACTCCGTTTAAACTCTAAACGATTTCATGCAAAACTGAACATGACATTCACCTTTACATGAGGTTAACTCCTCATGACATCAAAAGTTCTGAACAGAAGTATTTTCCTTCCTGAAACCACTGACCATCCAAAGACTGTTGGTACATAGGGTTTTTAACCCTCTCTCATCTCTGACTCTCCCTTTGTTATAGGGTGGCAACTTGACTTAAAGTGGTATTGTATCTTCCTTGGAAGTAGACTACACGTAGTCCCTCATTTTCCCTCGGGCATAGTTGAGCAAGCGAAATGCCAGCATGAGTCAAAATCACCCCATGCGAGAAAGGCCAGACACAGCAGAGAGAGAGAACAATGAGGGACTACAGACAAAGCCTACTATCCCTGAGGGAAAATGAGGGACTACCTGTAGTCTCCCTTGAAAGAGACTAAAGCTCTCAAACTCACAGAGTGAATAAAGGTAAAAGAACAAAACATTATCTAATACCTTCACTAATGAAAATGAAAAACAACAAAGTGCCTCTTAACAATACAAGGAAATGCACCTTTGTTATAAAAAAGACAGTCACTGATGTTATGTAACTAAATCTTGCCATAGCAATATTCACAAACAGAGAAAATTTACCTACCAATTGTTTTCAAGGCTCCTCAGTCCATATTAGCCTTTTCTGCACAACAGTCTTTCACTCTTTTTCCCCCTGCTTTAAGAGCCTTTGGCTTTCAAAACTGCCATCAATGATGAATCCCATTAACTTTCTGTGACGCTTTCTACAACCAAAAAGGACATAAAGATGAATAACAGAAGATTAACTTGGTAGCACTTGTCTATCATTTTGCAGTGGCAGTGGAAGAACAAAACAAGTTAAAAACTAAAATTACAGAGATTCAGTTATCAGTAAACAAATTTCTAGATGCTGCATAAATTTTTGGCGCGTAACTTCTTCTCCCATAAAAATGAGACCAGATTGGTCTTAGAGCATGATTAAAGTGTGGCCATTTTTTTCTAAAAAAAAACTGTATTTCTATCAAATGACCTTAGTTCTTAATTTTTTATGCAAACAGAAATAAAGTTGAAATTGTCTCTTGTCTGGAACAAGAAAGCAAAATGAATGACTTCGGTTTTTTTTAAGACACAACCAGAATAACCTGGGCGGGAAAAAAAAGAGAAAAACCGTTTCTCTTTCAGAGCTATATTTGAGTAAGAATAGGAAATGAAAAGTGCGGTAAAAGAAGGCGACAAAAAGGGCAAAACAAGGACAAATAAGCAAGGGCTTTCGTCTAAAATAACAACGAAGTAAATCAAGAAGGACTCATCGAGCGCGCGGCGCGAAACCAAAATCCTGCGCAAATAGTAACAGCAGTGTACTTCGACTACAGGAAACTAACAACAGCGAAAACTGCTCTATATTGCTAGTTTTAAAAATGCCAAAGGTTTACAGATTAATTTGCAGACGAAAACGTCAAACGTTGTAAGCTACGTTTGCAAGGAGCATGAAAATGTGCCAACAGAGCTACCGTACTCAGAGACACTGCGTTGTAAGCTTATGCTTTACCTCAAAGCCGATGATCCAGTGTGTGAAATGGCAGCAGAAATGAACAGTATATCTCCAAGAAACACATTTGCACGTAAGCTGCGCTAGAAAAACGTCTTCTGAGGTGTAGTGTAGTTTCATGTCCTCGAAACAGCTGTTTTCCCACGGCAGCGTGGCCTTTGTGGCCCATTCGCAAGCCACGCTAGGAGCTACGGGGTTCTTCGAAGCGAACACGTGCCAACTGACATATCATCCGCTTACGACAGTGTCAGTGAAAAATGTGAGAAGAAACATCTTCAAACGGTATTTCTGGAGTTTAAGAGGCCTTTGCTTGCTTGAGTACAAGTTTCCGAACAGTGCCAGCCTGCAAAGACGAACCACACTTCGACAACTCATCTGTCAACTGAGGCCGAAGGAAAGTCACATGATCAAAAAAAACACACAAACACCGTACAATTCTTGTGGGAGGGGATAGTCCCTTCGCTTAATGCCCTCTTTCCTTTCCCTTCCCTCGCTCCGTCGAGCGCGGGTAATAAAATATAAATCTCAGGGGATTTATTGACAGCCAGCGCAAGAGGGTAGTGGTGGGGGAAGAAGAAAATGGACGTTTTTTATTTTTCTTTCTCGAACTCCGTGCTTTTTGTCGCGCGCTCGCTCTCGAGCGCTCGCTTCGCTCGCCGATGTTTTCGAAAACAAAGATAAAACAACGTCTGTGTACAGGCTAGCGTGGCAGGAATTCGAAAGGGAAGGGAAAGGGAATAAGGGCGCTCAAATTCCCCCTTCCCCCTCCCCTTTAACGCCTGCCAGGCAGGCTAATCTTGAGCCACCTTTTCGCCTCCCCGGACTACCTCTCGGCTAGCGAAATGCGGAGCCCGACCTCAGGCTAGAAATATCCGTGTACATGTAAAAAAAAAATAAGAGGTGATTTTAAAAAAAATAGCGAATTTTTAATTTGAAATTAAAATTACAATGAACAGTTTTATTAAAAAACTATAGCTTGTTTTTGACAGCTTCTAATATCTAATCTCTTATTAAATTTTCACTTATCACTAGTTAGGAGAACAATTCAAACAATTGTGCTCATAGTTTTCCTGAGACTGCTCTGACAGCAAACAGGCATATTAATTACTATGGCCTTACAAAGGAAGGTGGTAATACCTGTAAATTACTATCCTAGCCAGGATAGTAGTGTACAATGTACTCCACCCAGAAGGGATAACTTTTTCAGGGTTCAAGCAGTGGCGGATCCCAAACCTGCAGATATTAGGAGGGGGGGGGGGGTTGGTCATCCAGCTCCCTCCCCTGGATCCACCACTGTCAAGTGAATAAAAGGGTAGGGATTTATATAAGAAATATGTAAGAAAGAGTAAGGAAATATCTCATTTGAGTATTTTACATAGGTCTGTATCCTCAGTTTAGTTTTATTATTTCTTCTAAATCATCCTGAGGCTCTTATCATTCCAAAGAGAGGCTCCACCCCAAGGTCCCTTACCTTTTAATATACTATAGTAAAAGGGGGGACCCTCCAAGGAGGGGACTAGCTCCCATATGAAAGTCACAGTGATGCTCATCACAAAAATAAATTAAACCCCTAAGGGAGAACAATGTGGGTGTGGCTCAAGCTTAAACTAACCCATGAAGGAGACCATATTAAAAGAACAGCTAAATGAGAGGTAGAGTGTGCCAGGAATGTTGTGTTCTTTTCCACTACTACAGATTTCAAATTCTGTGTGGTCAGTGTCACAGCATTTTTACAGGATAACTGAATAGGCAAATATTGTCTTTCAATACCAAACACCCACAGTGACTAATAACTTTGTTTGTTTTGTTCACAGCCATAAAATGCAAATATCCTGGTCCTTTCACATGAGAGTAATGACTGATTTCTTTACCCTTTCATAAACTTGAACTAGTCAAATCCTTACCATTTCACATACCCTAAGCCTAAAAAAGGTACCCCCACTTTAAGCCCGAGCCTTCCACGATATATAGGAATTAAGTAACAAAAAAAGGGTTCACTGATGACAGCTTTCACAAAATCAACTATCTCACTATTAAATCGTTGTACTGCAAAGTGGGAATTTAACACAGTCATATAATCATGCAGGGGGCGTATACAAAACATGGACTTCCAGTCCATGGACCAACCCCAGTGGACCTAGTCCATGGACCCCTTTATGGCCTTTGAGGACCTGGTCCATTGACTACCCCTGTGGACCACTCCTAATTATTGATGATGAATTTTACTAGAGATCTACATAAATTCTAGGAACCTTAAATGAACAAAAGTGCTGTCAGTTTATATTATCACACTTACCGGCTTCTCACATTATTTTAGACCCATTCAAATTTTTTTGAATTCCATACATGGATTCAGTTTAGTCTGATGAAGGAGTAACAATATTTGTGGTAGGGGGAAGTAGCCTCCTGCCCATATTGTTTTTTTTTCTCATCACGTTGTATACTACCTCTCCAGACTTTCCTTCCTATGATGGACCATGGAAACATTTCTCCGTAGGCAAACTTATTCACTCCTGCTTACAGATCAAGCACAAAATGACCAACATATAACAGTTATGTCCACAAAGCTTGTCAGATGTACATGTCTGTCCAAACACATATTGTTTCAAAATATGCAGGTTATTTTGTGCTTGTTCTGCAAGGACGAGTTTGCTGACAGGCTATCAAGAGAAGGAAAGTCTGAGAATAGTACTCAATAATCATGCACTGAACTTCTTCCACCCTTCTTCTACATCAGCAGCCATTTTTGTGCTGTCATGCAAAAAAAAAAGCTTCATAGGAGACTACTTTCTCCCTACCTCTCTCTGCACAGCTGTTCCCTACAAAGATACTCCTTCACAGACCAACCCAAACCCTTTACATTGGTATGGCATTCAGGAAAAGTTTGAACAAGACAGTGTATAATACAGTATAATTATGAGGAGCCCATAATCCTGATAATAATATTATATATAATTTATTGACAGAGACTGTTCCATTCAAGGTTCTTAAAATTTGATTAGCCCTTTAGTAAAATTAATCTTAAAAATTAGGAGTGGTCCACAGGGGCAGTCCATGAACCGGGTCAACAAAGGAGTCCATGGACTTGGTCGGCAGGGCTGGTCCATGCACCAGGGGTCAATGTTTTGTATACATCCATCACGCAGAGAAAAGTTAATCGTGATTTTTTATACATATTTTCAGAGGACACTTCCCATGGTCTAAGTGTGTGCCCTGAATAGAGGTTCCCCTGCCTAAAAAGGTTAGGGTTCAATGTTGTGGTTTAAATTCTTTTTTGCCTCCAAAATTTTGTCTCAAATCTGTTAGTGATCTAAGGGAAAAATGAAAAATACTTATAACCAACATGAGGCACCACATTTCTTACACAATTAACAGAACGGAAATTATTTAAGCTACTAACTTTATAAAAGAAAATTATCTGTGAAGCCCAATTATGACTGAAACAAACATTTAACTGCCAATAGGCATATTTTGCATAATGCTTAACCCTTAAAACTTTAAGCCCTAATGTCCACATATAAATTCTCTATACTGATCTTCATACATTCCTTTAAAGACTTAGCTGAGAGAGTTTAATAACAGATCAAAGCAATCAAAGCATTTTCTCTTTAGTGATCATTTTATTAACTCTCATAACCATTTCTCTTGGCAACATGCATGTGTGAATATTGTTAAAAGAAAATTGATGTCAGTAGATCACTATTGAGACTTAAAGTGTTAATAGCCACCAGATGTCAATAGGCCTTTTGCAATAGTTAGTCACGTGATCAACCTGTGACTTTTCAGCCATATATCTCAAAAGGAGTCATTGCAATGGCTGTCAAAAATTAGAAGGATTTGTATGAGAAAAACCATTCTTGCCACCTAGTTGCACTTGAGTGGTTTTCAATACAAATCCTTGTTAATTTCAACATTTTTAAGATGTCATTAGATCTTTCCCTTATGCATTTAAGGGCTTAAATTGCCTGTCATGAATAAAAAGGAGATTTGAGCCCCATAATGCTTAAGTAAATAATATTTTACGACAGTTTTGAAATTTCCAAATTTACAAGGGTTTGTATGGAAAACCAGTTAAGGGTGACTGGGTGGCAAGAGTTGTTTTTTCATACAAATCCTTCCAATTTTCGGCGGCCGTTGTGATCCCTACCTTTAAGATATACGGCTGAAATTTCCAGGTTACCTAATTTTAATTTGCTCTTTCAGTTCCTGCCAACACAATTTTCTGAAAGCGAACTGTTTTCGTGTTCACAAACAGTTGATCACGTGATCAACTAATGCAAAAAGCCTATTATCTCTCTGAAGTTTAGTGATTAGGGTTAGAAACTGACTGAATCATGAGGCTCAATTTACCTATAAGACCATTATATTCACTCATACTAGAATTCACTCAGTTCTCAAAATTCCTTAAACTAAATAATAATCTGCAGAGTCATTCAGCTTTATTGTGGCTGTTCAGCATCCTGCAAAATACTCCTGCTACTAAACAACTGCTAATGGTTTCATTTTTTGTTTACAACTTACGGCATCACCCTGAGGGGGGTACCCTGGATTTTAAATGGTGGGGATGACAATTATTGCTTACTTGCACATTAGCCAGATTTATGAAACAGATGTAATGTAATGCGTTAATTATTAAAACAGCTACAAAACAAGTTTGGTTGCACTTTATTTACAGAACTATGCTGCCAGGAATACACAGCCACTATCATGAAGCTAATTCATATTGTTTTGAAGACCCTAAAAAATCCTTTCCTACCCAAAAAAATCCCGGAATCAAAAATTTCAAACGCAAAAAAATCTGCTATCATTCCCATCACTTCAAATCCAGGGTGCACCCCCCGAATGATCACCATAATGCAAAAATCACATTATGTGATTTTAAGTGATGCTAGCTATTGAAATATTTCAATCTTTTGCTTCTGACTGGAATTTTGATTTAAATAATTCAATCAAGTCATTCCTGATATAATGACTGGAATGTGTTGAGAATTTTAAAAAATTTATGTAAAAATGACTTTTTATACTTATTATTTAAAAGTTTTTAATAATTCCTGAAGTTGCTGCCAAAATGAAACTAAGAAAGGATGTGATTTTTGACCATTAAAGTGTTTATTTCATTTAATAATCACATCAAAAAGGCATTGGTTTCAGAAAGAGAAAAACCGCAAGAGCCTCGGTAATCAATAAAATCTCGAAACCTCTCAGATTTATATTTTGTATTTACCATTATTTCAATACCATGCATCTATTATGAACCTCATTCTTATAGTCTCTGTCAGGAGTTTGTGACCAAAAGAGAAAGCTAACATTCAGGCTAAGGATTTTTCATTTAAGAGCTAACTGCTTTGCAGTGCTCTAAAAAAGTAAAACAGCATCAGTAAAAAATAAAAATGTGCTAGACTAATTTACATGACTAAACAAAATGACTAAGCAATAAAATTCTAAGGGAGCTCATAAACTTGCTAAAAATGTGTAATGTCGTGGATTAGAGGACAACAAGATTTGAAGGCCTCTATACATGCAAAACAGTGCATTCCAAATAATTTCATTAGTGTCTAATGTCAATCAGACATTTATTGGGTGTCTCAAAAACAAAGGCCCCCGGAAAAACTGAGACTCCTGGATGTCTCAAGACTCAGACCCTCAAATTATTCAGTGTTTTCAAATGTTATATTAACTTCCTTTAGATAGCAAGCAGCCTCTCTTTCTCTCTTTTCTTTATGTTATTTTTTTTAGATAGCAGAGCAACAGATTCCCATCTCACGATGTAGTTACCATTGAAACAAACAAGTCAGCTGCAGAATTATTTTGTGTGTGAGAGAGCTACTATCATGCTACAGTGACTAGATGTACACATTAAGTTATCCATTAGAGCGGTTTTCACTTGACTGTCGAAAGGGATTGGTTTTGGTTTTGGTTTTGGTTTTACTACACCCTTTGGTTGGCTAGTGTATTTACTTTGGTTTTGGTTTTACGACAGTCAAGTGAAAACCGCTCTAACCGAGTTTTTTTATCTTCTTTATACTGAGACATGGGATGTTTAGATCCCCAAGGTGAAATTGTTCCTAAAGAGTTTCCAAATCCAAAACAACCACAGATATGGGGGGGGGGGGGGGGGGGATGAAAACAAACTGGCACAGTCCTGCCAACAGTTACATTTGCAGCTTCTGCTCGCTTACAATTATTGACATCTTTATTTTACACAGTGGATGCTATAGTACCAGTTTGATTCACAGTGCAGAAAAAAACCAAAATTTTGAAGAACTACTGAGAGTTTTTTAAGCCATCTTCAAAGGTTGAACTTGTAATATATAATTGTCAGCTTAATAAATCATAATCAGCATAAATTTTATAGATGATAAAGCAGCATGGTACAAAATTTTCAACACCAAATATTATTTTTTTTGTAAAAAATTATGTGATTAACATTTCAGCCAAAGTAAATGATATTTGCACCAAAACAGGCTTCAGCAAACATACAGTGTACAAGTAACATAAGCTTAGGTAAAGATACAAGTGGTAACTTATATTTGTAACATGTCTCGTTTAATGACTTTTAGTTACCTTGTGTCACTCTGGTCTCATGTAGTTATCATAGTGTTCCAGAAGAAGCACCTGACTACTTAATTCCTCTTGACATATCCAACAGCTAAATATGCTTAACTGGCTTGTAACTTCTTTAGAAGATTTTCCTTTAATGTGTGATTCCAGAAAATATCCATACCCCACCCCACCCCCCATGGATGGTGAATGGAGATTCCTAAGGGGTGGGGGGACTAAAGGGTAGAAATTTCTGTGGGGTATGGGGGGTGCCCACAAGAAACATTTTCCACAGGGTTGTAACAGATGCGAACGATCATACGAGACATACTTAAGTATGTGTGGATTATTTTGATTTGAAGCACAACAAAAATCAGAAAAAGATGCCCTTTCGAGAAAAACCTTAAAGATGTAACGGTCGGTCTGTCCAACGTTTGACTTAGACGAAGTCTTTAAATAAATATCATCCTTCGGGCAAATCGATCGCAATTCTCGGTGAAATTCTCAACAGGTCCCTTAATTCTCCGGGAATAAATTTTAGTGCATCGAATAATAATGTTGAACATGTATCTAGATTGCGGACTCGATCGCAGATTAGTCTGATAAAAACTTATGCTAATCGAGAGCAAATGTCATCTATCTCGGCACTATATTTCTTGAGCTTGGTGTAAACAACTTTATGTAAATTTCTGTTGACATTCAGGGAGCTCATCGCGACAAAGCGTTGTGTGACAAGCCAAATGAGAGCTTTGCTGTATTTTATTATTGACTTCTAATAAAGTACTGTTGAAGGCAAGCTGTTTGTCGAACAGACTTCTCGCCAGATCAACTTTTGCCCAAAAATATTAACGATAAGTTTCTTCTTCATCAAGGAGACTTTCGATCACGTGCTAGGTAACAAAATAGATCATGTTTCACCGGTGTTCATTTCTGAACATGAATCGATGCAAATATAGGATGCAAAAAGAATGTTTGCATAGTTTGTTCTTTTATAACCTGAATAAGTTTTTTTGTCATTCCTGAAATTTTTTTAACTGCAAGCGTAATTCCTTCAAAGTTAAAATTAATTACAAACATCGACTTTGTGGTGACTTTAGGACCCGAACCCAAACATTTGCACTAACACTAAACTTTGTTTGTAAGTTAGTTTTTTAGTAGATTCGTTTTGAAATTGGAAAATGTTCACATAGTTTTATTTCAATGAATAGTTCAAATTTGAAGTTATGCTGTAAATGTTTTCTTGAGATGACATAAACATAATTATTAATCTCTGTTTTCGTGCCTTGCACATTTCACTGGATGGACTAATAAAAAAGAGAGACTGTCATTATCAAGCGTGCTCTACCTGCGTAAGAAATTCATATTGCCTTGTAAAAGATTACAAATAGGTCAAAGATTATAAAAAACTGTGTCTTAAGATGAGAACAGTTAATTTTAAGCAGTACACGGTCGATAGTCTCTAAATGTGGCAAATAAAAGCCATGAAAAGGAAAATAAAAATTCCTGGGGGTGGGGGGGGGGGGTCCTAATCGGAAGAACCATCCGTGGGAGGGGTATGGATATTTTCTGGAATCACACAATGTGAATTTGTTCATGTCTCAGACAATTTGATGAGATGTTAAAGCACTTGTTACAATACCTGCACTGATAAGGTTTTTCTCCTGTGTGGGAAATTTCATGCCTCTTACAAGATGATGATTTTATAAAGCATTTTTCACAATACTTGCATTGATAACGTTTCACTCCTGTGTGTATCAGTTCATGCTCCTTACAATTTGATGAGTAGGCAAAGCATTTATCGCAATACTTGCATTGATAAGGCTTCACTCCTGTGTGTGTACGTTCATGCTGCTTGCAATATGATGATTGATTAAAACATTTATCACAATACTTGCACTGGTAAGGTTTCACTCCTGTGTGTGCAAGTTCGTGTCGCTTGCAAGATTGTTTCACGGTAAAGCATTTATCACAATACCTGCAGTGATAAGGTTTCACTCCTGTGTGTGAAACTTCATGCTGCTTACAATTCCCTAGATGCGCAAAACACTTTTCACAATGCTTGCACTGATAAGGTTTGAGTCCTGTATGAGTATATTCATGTTCCTTGCAAGTTGATGGTCGGGTAAAGCACTTTTCACAATGCTTGCACTGATAAGGTTTCATCATGAGTCCTGTATGAGTATGTTCATGTTCCTTGCAAGTTGATGGTCGGGTAAAGCACTTGTCACAATACTTGCACTGATAAGGTTTGAGTCCTGTATGAGTATGTTCATGTTCCTTACAAGTTGATTGTCGGGTAAAGCACTTGTCACAATACTTGCACTGGTAAGGTTTGAGTCCTGTATGAGTATGTTCATGTTCCTTGCAAGTTGATGGTCGGGTAAAGCACTTGTCACAATACTTGCACTTATATCGATCCACCTGATTGTTGTTAGTGCCATGTTCCAATAAATTAACTGCTTGCTTTGGTTTGTTGATTTTTCGTTTTTCCATTGTACTGTTCCCATATGACTTCTTACGATAAGATCCTTATGTTTCTGGGGGTTACGTTATTGATGCATAATGGTTGCTGTTTTCCTTGTCTCAAATTCTAGGAAAAGAAAAGTTGAAAATGGACTTAGCAAAATCAATAGATCATAAGTTAACAAAATGAAAGCAACAAATAAAGCATTTTGCTGTATATTAGATGGAGTTTGCACAATTCACACTTTGTCCTTTCCCAACATGTCAAAATGTGTTGTATGAAATGGTCAACTGAAGTGCACTGTTTCGGTGCACTAGTGCACTTGCTATTTAGTATTCGGTGCACTAGTGCACTGAAATACTAATAACAGTGCACTTGGGTGCACCAGTGCACCGAAAAAGTGCACTGTATTACTTCTCGGGATGGCCACCTTGGACGTGCCATTCAGACAGAGTAAAATACACTCGAAGTATTGTACAGTGAGAAAAAAATTAGATAAATGGCTAATAGAAAAATATTCTTTGGTCATTGTGCATCTTGAAAAGACATTTTCTTGCGTGACAAAGAGTAAACAATATTCTGAACGAAGGATTTTGTAGCAAACATTCGTTTCTGTGTTCGCCATGCCGGACAACGGTAAGTCATCATTTTATTTTTTCATGCTACAAACATGTCTAAAATTTTCGTAATCTGCTAGAAAAAATAGGAAACAAGTGTTTCTTTTATGTGCAAGTCGTACTGAGTAAAAAACCAGACAAAGTTTGGCTGTAAGTTGCTCGGTAAACAACATTTTTACATTTCAGCGAGGTTAATGTAATGCTTGAGAGGTAGACACACAAGTGAATTCGCATTATAATTTTGGAATCATGCCATTCCTACTTCCATAAATGCCACTAAAGTTAAGTAAACATTGCAATTATACTAGTGTTGTAATATCATAAGAATTGGTTGGAGCGTTAATTGATGATCATGCAAAAAGTATCCTGATTCACTCGAACTTTGGTTTGTAAGCGAACACCACTGTACACATAGTCTCTGCAATTCTTCAAATGCACATGGATGCTACTCATTTACAAAATAATGATTATTATAACTGTTCAAACAAAGGTTGCAATGTCCAATTTAAGAGCATTGAAAAATTCATTCAAGGAATTAGAAAAAGTCATTTGAATTTTGCATCCAAAGCCTTCAAAGCATCAAAGTACGGCCATGTGGTACAGTACAGCCCAAAATAGTGCACATGCAAGAAGTGATGCAAGAAGTTGTCGTGCCACAAAACACCTAAGCCACAACAAGAGGTAAAAATGTTGTATTTTTGTGGTTTACCCTCAAGAACTTTGATACAAAAGAAGACAAAAATGTTACCCCAAAAAGCTACAAAAATTACCATAAGGCCCAAGAGGGTGCAACCTACCTCTGAAGCATTCACCTGCAAGGAGTTTGTGGTGTTCATCACCTTAAGATTGAAAGGCAATTTCTGTGACCATTTCCAATATAACACATGTCTGATGGAGAAATAAGGAAAATTTACAGCAACAAAAAAATCAAACAACAATAATCTTCAAAACTTTGATCACGCAAGCAGTTTAAATGTGGTTTAGTTAACCTGTTAAGCAAACCATTCCAAAAATTATAGCAATCTGTTCCAGCACTTTCCAAAGCCATTAGAAATTTTCACTAACCCATTCAAAGCATGAATCAAACCTTTGAAACCCTTTAAAAATGGTTAACATGCCATTCATTAGCCATTAGTGTTAGTGAATGTTTTCCTGGAGGAAGTCACAGTAATTTTAACGACAATGATTGAATAAATTTATTATCAACGGGCATTAAACATCATGCTAAAAAATTGTCACTTAACTTTTTTCCTTAAAAATTGAAAAAACTTGTAAACTTTTTTACTTCAATAATAGGCTTAATAGAGTGAAAATAAAAGACGTGACAAGCGACTGGAAAAGGATGGTACTTGGCTGTCCACAGGGATCGTCTTCCAGTCCCCTTCTGTGGAATTTGTTCCAAAATGACATGTCATTCCATATAAATAATGCTAGTCTAAGTATGTACACTGAAGATCATCAGATGTATGTTTTGGGGAAGAAGCATGATGTAGTCGCGCAAAGTATCAAGACCCAAGGTGAGCAAGCTCTATCCTGGTACAAGAACAACTATCTCTCAGCCAACCCAGAAAAGTTTCAGCTACTTTAACTTACAATAACCCAAGAAATGTTGACACAGACAGTGATAATCAAAATGTTTCCGTAGATGGACATGCTATTGAGAGAATGGAGGAAATAAAGCTTTTAGAAGTTCAAATTGATAAAAAAAACTTTTGCCAGTCAAAAAGTAGGAGTCCTAGTGTGGCTACGCAACTTGGTGGCTTGTAATGCTAAACTATCACTTTACAAGTCTTCAATTCTGCCCTATCTAACCTACCGCAATCTAGTCTGGCACTTTTGCAATGCATCGGACCGGAGAAAGCTCGAGCGGATTCAGGAGCGAGTGCTAAGAGCAGAGTACAAAACCAGAATCACATCCTATCAAGAACTGCTAGACTGTGCCAAACTAACGACGCTGTATAATAGGTGTCTACAGGACATTGTTACATTGATGTTTAAAGTTAAGCACAGTCTCGTACAGTCTCGTTGTGAATATTTCTGACTTATTTAATTTAAAGAATACTCAGTATAACTTACAGAATAGTGACTTCAAACTACCAAGATTCAAAACTGTAAGATTTGGTAGGAATTCAATAAAATATATGGGACCTCTCATTTGGTCGAAGTTGCCAAGACACTTGAGAATAAGAATGATAGAGACTCTGAACTCGTTTAAGAGGAACAGTCATAAGGAAAGCTGACCTTTCAACTCTTGTAAATATGTAGATGTTTTTAGGCCTTTTAACAAATTTTAAAAATAGTAATATAATCAATAATTATTATTATATAATCTAAACGAAATTTTTTAGTTTTTTAGTGATTTGAATCTAGTATTTAATTTATTATTTTACAGTGTCCCCCATTAGCTTATAGCTAAAAACATAGACACTTAAATAAAGTTTTCATTTATTCATTTACAAACATTTGTTGAGCAGAAATTTTACGAGACTAAGAAGTTTCATAGAAATTCCAGGAAGTCAAGACTTACCATAAAATTAATCCACTATTAAGTACCCCAGGGACTTAATATTATTTAAAACACATTTTACAGTGTCCTCCATTAGCTTATAGCTAAAAGCATAGACACTTAAATAAAGTTTTCATTCATTCACAAACATTTGCTGAGCAAAAATTTCACGAGACTAAGAAATTTCATAGAAATTTCAGGAAGACATTAAATTAATCCTCTGTTAAGCTCCCCAGGGGCTTAATTATTTCAAACACATTTTAGGGGGGTGCTAATGGAGACAGGGGCTTATTTGGTGCCAGGGCTTATTTAATTTAGCAAAGACAATAACGTCAGTTCTTCATAAGGAATTATAACACAAAGTACAAAAGCTCAAGTTCAAGAAGTTGGAGGACAGCCAAGAATCAAAAACAAATCCAAACTTCCAGTTGGTGAAAAAAATGTCCAGGATCAGTGACTGATTAATACAGTTTCTCATTTACCAGTGAAGAATAATAATGAAAGACAGGGGGCTTATTGAATTCCTTCCCCTGAAAAGGGAGATGGCTTATTTGAGAGAGGGGGCTTATTTGACAAGGGGGCTTAGAAGAGGATTTATGATAATACTGTATGAATGGAAAATACAATTCAGTGTACAGATCCCTGGTACATATAGACAATTTTATAGTTATGGACTTAGTACCGTAGCCTTCGAGTGAATGTGAGGCTGACGGTGACCTTGTTTTGATACAAACCTCCTTTGCTTTGTTATGGAAATTGTCATTGAAAAATACTAGTTAGCATAGGAAAAACTTGATTTACATTATAAAGCAGGAAGGTTTGTAACAAAACAAGGTCAACTCCAGTCTCGCTTCTACCCAAAACTGTATAATGGCCTATTGCCAGTACCTAAACCCATGGAAGAAAGTTGAAAATGTTTTTGGGAGTTAATCCCAATTTTTTCGCTCACTGAATACTCGACAAAACAATTGAAGTTTAACTCATTGAGCAATTTCCTTGTCTCAAGGGTTTACATAACCGTCTCAAACTCTCCCAGCACCCTTTTGTGTTTATTATAGCCTGAGCAAAACAGGAAACTTTTTCACTTGTAAATAGTTGGGTTTTGAATCAAACTGGTTCTGCTACTTACATTTCACGATAATTTCATTAGATTATTTAGTGGAGAGGTTCTTACCTTTTCAGAGAAGTTCGAAAAACCTGCTGAAGCGACCACAACCAGGAGCAAACAAAGAGAAAAGTCACACAAACAAACGTTCAGTGGCATTTAGCTTAGCCGCTGCCATTTTGATTACTGGTCCTCATTCTTTCTCAAACAACAAACCAAAAGCTTGGTAACCATTCAACGTTGTACGTTCGGAACCTGGGCTCCAGCCAGGCTCAAAATGGCGGAAAATAGAAAATCATGTGGATTTGTAAAAAACTCAAATTGTTCTTGGATGAAAAGCGTACAGATGACTTTCATTACAATACAGAAGAGGTAAGCACATATTGCAGAGTAATTTACGTGGTTCTACTTCGCCCCAAGGTTAACGATGAAGAAGTGGTCCCAAAATATGCTTCTAGTCTCTCTACACGATAATTTGATTGGGAACACTTTAAATTCGAACTATCTAAAATTGTTGAAAGAGAAAAATAAGAAAAAACTGGACAAGACGTTATTTATAAACTTCCATATTTTATACTTTCGATGCACATTGGGTAAAAAAACATGTTGAATCACGATATTCTACCAGAAACTTTCAAGGGTTGATCTGCGGTACTGTGCGCATATCGCGGAAGTAAGATGCAATGAAATTATCCTGAAATCTAAGTAGCAGCACCAAATGATTTCATAAAGCATCTAAAAACCAGGATTATGATTCCTGTGCCTGACAAAATGATATGATGACTTGGTGAAGCCTGGGTAAACCAAGGTTATGATTCCTCAAGCATTCACTGAAATTACAATTGTTTATTTGACCATGCATGCCTTTTCGTGTGCAGTTCAGAACTCATCTAGTTACAAGTGATAACTCTTCCTGTGATTGCTTAGCCTAAAATAAATACGAGACGCTGCTGGGAGAATTTGAGACAGGGAAATTGATTAATAAGTTAAACTTCGATTAACTTGTTGAGTTTTCAGTGAGCGAAAAAATTGGGATTAACTCCCCAAAAAATTTCCAACTTTCTTCAATGATTTTAGGTACTGGCAATTTGTACCAGGGATCTGTATACTGAATTGTATTTTCTATTCATACGGTACCATAAATCCTCTTTTAAGTCCCCTGTCTCTAATACGCCCCTCCCCCTTTTCAGGGAAAGAAAGTCAATTAAGCCTACAGTGTCTTTTAAGCTCCCTTCCCCCTTATTCCTCCTTATTATTCTTCACTAGTAAATGAGAGACTGTACTAATCAGTCACTGATCCTGGACAGTTTATTCACCAACTGGAAGTTTGGATTTGTTTTTGATTCTCAGCTGCCCTCCAACTTCTTGTACTTGAGCTTTTCCACTTTCTGTTATAGTTTTTTCTGAAGAACTGATGCCACTGTCTTTGCTAAATGACTGTATTTTTTCGGTTATAAGGCGCATTCAGTTATATATGACGCGCCCCAAACTTTTTAATGTAATTTTTCTAAATTGACAAACTGAAAATTAAGCCAAAACACGCAGTTATATGGTGCAGCCATGATTATTGGTTAACTACAATAGGTTATAGCATGCTTTCCAATGACGCTGATTACGGTCATTCACCTATGTGAACAAAAGCAAAAAAGGTTACATACCGCATACTGCATTCTGTATTGCTATTAAAAGCAAAAAAATCACACCTATCAACACAAAAAGCATCGTTTTCTAAAGCTGTGAATACTTGTGGAATCCATTTTTGTTCCATAACAATGTTACATGCATCGGTGGTATCAAGATAAACTCGATTGCATAATACATGAGCCTGAATATTACTGTTAATGAACTGTCAAATCTAGTAAAATTAAGCCCTTGTTTAAGGGCTCGTTTGTTGTAAGGAAAGTTAGAAATTTACTTGCAAACAAGACTTGTTTTATCAACTGAGTAGAACAAACTGCTCCAGGCAATGGACTGGTTTAACTAAAATGTATCAAATCATGTTTATTTTTCTTCCATTCCATTCAGTGTTATTCATCTCTAAAAAAAAAGAAACATATGCGTGACAACATTTAACTTCTAGTGCATGCAATGTCTTCCCTTTCGCAGACACCACAACAGCATGAAGCATAAATTACTTTCAAACATCATGTTACAAGAAAAAGAAAAACACTCTTCTTCTTCGTTCACCTGACTTAAGTGCACTTTCGGCTGTACACAAAGGGTGCCATATTGTGAGCCCCTTCCAAAAATAAGTCAAACACTTGTTTTCTGTCAACACTCGATTTCTTAATGCGGCTTTGCTTTGGAATATTCCGCCCATCATCCAATGAGACGGAAGAGCATGAGAAATAATTATAATAGGTCATGAGAGAAGTGATAACATCTTGTTCACGCGTGATCGACTCCAGTGTTGCAAACAATAACCTTGCAATCTGCACTTTTTTAACCTTTTGGTGAAAACTTGTACTTGCTGTACTACATTGCCATTGTGGATCACAATAAGACTTGCTTTCCTTCAACAAGGAGAAACTGCAGCAAATCCTAAGAAAGAAGGACTCACCAGAAGACCTGCATGCTAAAGCGCGCCATAGGTTTCAGTGACTACTCACGACCTCTAAGTGTAATTGTATGTGATATTAATTTTCTATTATCGTCTAATACTTCAGCGTGACAAACTTTCTTTGAATGTACATTTGCAAGGATTTACATTATGTACAGTTTACTACTACTATTATTTTTAATTTTTCAAATCATAGGGTTATGTATTTCATGTGCATGGAGGATTTCAAAATCAAACCTTTGATGAAACTTGAAATGTTCGTCCTCTCAACCACTAAATCAAAGAGTGGTCAGTCATAAAATGAACGATAATTTCTGTTAATTTTTTCTTCTTTCTGATACAGCTGTGAGGAAAGTTAGCAATTTACTCACAAACAAGGCTTGTTTTATTGACTGAATAGAACTAAGAGCTTACTGGGAATGTTCCGGTTTAACTCAAATGCATCAAAATCATCTGTCCTTTCAAATGTCTCCACAACAGCTTAAAGCATAAATTTATTTCAAACATCATGTCACAAGAAAAACAAAAACACTCTTTTTCTTCGTATTGTTAGCCCCTTTCAAAAGTAAAGCCCAGCACTGTCTTGTCTTTTGTCATATGTTTTAACACTCAATTTCGTAATGTCAATTTGCTGCAGAATATTCCGCCCATCCTCTAGTGAGGAGGAAGAGCATGCGATAACATCTTTCTTCACAACTGATAGACTCCTGAGTTATGTCGCAAAATAAATTAAAGCAACACCGTACAATAAAAGGAAGAGAGGTGACAACCAGAAATACATCAGCTTGGCACATGTGCATGCAGGCTTGTAATCTGCACTTTTTTGACTTTTTGCTCAAAGCTTGTACTTGCTGCTCTGGACTTGTTTTAGTTATTTAATATGTGCACATTTGTGACATTGTGACATGGAAAACGTGCTGTGACATGACATGCATGCCCATGTTTTACCTTATTCCCACAAATCCCTTTAAGGGTCACAATTGTCAAGCAGGATGTAACCTGTCGCTGATTTTGATAGTTGATTAATTAAAACTAAAAATCATTGTCAATAAATGTGACTTTCTCCGGGAAAACATACACTAATGCTATTCTATCAAACAGGCAAACACTAACGGTTGTGTATTAAAGTTCTTTCAGGTAAACCGCAAACATATGGCATTGTCACTTCTTATGGTGGCTTGCATGTTTTTGCGACACAACAACTTCTTACGTCACTTCTTGGGCATGCATTATTTTTGGGCTGTTCTGTACGGTGGCTTATGCTTCAAACTTGCAACTTCAAGCAGCAAACAAAATTCTAACAACTTCTTGTGATGCTTTGAACACTTTGGATGTGCTGTAGTTAATTTTTGTTTTTCTGTTTTATTTGGGTATGGTAATGTATACTAATGAAGTTGAAACAAAGAAAAAATAAAAATAACCTGAGATAAAAAAAATAACTACTGACAACAGGTGCAAAATTCAAATGACTTTTTCTAATGCTATTAAATCAGACGAAGGACTTTTTTGAAAGTCTGCTTGAGATTTTTCAATATTTTGTTCAAACAGTTTTTATATCCATTTGTACCTGATCCCGGGTAGCATTCGTGTACGTTTGAAGAATTATGATGTTCAAATCCTTCTCCTTATGTGGCATTTGTATAAAGTTCACGTAAATCATCAACAGGTATTTTCAGCAAAGTCTCAGAAGTCTATCGAAGTTGTGATTAATTACCTGTCCTAAGATCATTGTGATTATTGACTTTTATTGACAAATAATAATAACTAATCAATCAACAGTTACAGCATGTATCAACAAATATAATTAATCAATCGACAGTTATCAGCAAAATATATATAGACCATCACGGACTGATTGACATGTATCGTCCTATTAAGAAGTAAACAAAATTTCAGTGAGGCAAGATTGCAGGAGTTTCATTAAGAATTGCAGTAGCAGGAGGATAGTGTCAAGTAACAGGAGAATATTTTGAAAGAGCGAAGCCCTTTCCCAGAAAGTGCTTTAAAATATGAGCCTGCAAAGTGTGCGTTTTAAACCCTGCCAAGATGGCTTTTTCTACTGTCTGATAGCAAATTGTATTTTTCATAGCTGGTTCAGAGAACAAAAACACTTCATACCTCTACATGGTTTCAAAACATTTTTTATTAGCAAGCACATTGTTAAATTATGATTGACTTCTAACCCTATTACACACTCCAAGATTTGTGACATGTGGCTCTTTCTTATTAAGGTATAAGATCTCCTATAAAAAATTTCATTTGAAAAAATTATAACTCAAAAAATAAAGAATTTTGTAAAATAAAAATTTCTCAGACCTATCAAGCGAGAGCTGAGCTTTCAGAAAAACTGATATCCAAGGTGTCAATTTTCACACCTAAGGTGTACATGTATCTTCTGATTTATATCGCAGGCTCATAAATTCAATAATTCCATATTTCTGGCTTTCTCTCAATATCTAGGAATAAAAAAAAATCGAACTGACTTATAATTAGATTGTTCATTTACCTTTAAATTCCCAGCAGTAGCCAGTAAATTTTCCTGAGAGATAGAGGTGGAATTTTTTTGTAATGCCCTATAACTTCAGGCCACCGCTAAAATTCCAAAATATTCCAGCAATTGCCGGGAATTTAATACTTTTTTCCATAACATTATGTGAATAAACCTGCAAAGTTTCACCGCGGTGTTATAAATCCTCATATTTTTACATCAATTTGTTTTCATTGCGGTCCAACAAAGCCGCAGAATTGCCCTTAATTTTCATCACGCTGCACTGTTTTCTTTTTCACTATCTTGAATTCTTACAAGCAAACTGCTGTCCTTAATGTTTGTTGTGACACTGACCTGATTGTAGCACGGAAAGTGGTGAGAAAATGCAAAAATCTTACATAACTTGCTCTCAATATGGCGTCGTAAACAACGTTTTAGCCTTAGCAACGTGCTAATTTGCATAATAGGTCATTTAACTATGGCTTTATCTGTCATTGACCTTGCAAGGATCATATATCTAATGTGTCTCTAGAAGGCTTTCTACAGCCATAGAAATGATTAAGAAATATCAAAATAATTGTCCTTTATTTTGGGAAGCAGAATGTAAGAGAATTTTTCCATAATTTGCCCTGGCTTATTTAAAACTTATAATGCGTTATCACATGCCAGGTTGTGAAAATTGCAACATTTCTATCAACAACGGAGAGTATCGCGTCGGATTTCAGCCCTGTGATCATTAATATCTCCAAAATAGCACTCTTAGATACCAACTTTGGCCTTCGTTTTCTTGGCTTCTATTTAACGAAAAATGCTAACAGGTATTGTAACAAGTGCTTTAACAACTCATCAAGTTGTGTGAGACATGAACAAATTCACATTAAAGGGAAATCTTCTAAAGAAGTTACAAGCCAGTTAAGCATTAGCTATTGGATATGTCAAGAGGAATTAAGTAGTCAAGAGCTTCTTCTGGAACACTATGATAACCACATGAGACCGGAGTGACACAAGGTAACTAAAAGTCATTAAAAGAGACAAGTTACAAATTCAGTTACCACTTGTATCTTTACCTAAGCTTATGTTACTTGTACACTGTATGTTAGCTGGAGCCTGTTTTGGTGGATATTTTACTACAAGCATCATTTACTTTGGCTGATATTTTAATCACATAATTTTTTACAAAAAAATTAATATTTGGTGTTGAAGATTTTGTACCATGCTGCTTTATCATCTATAAAATTTATGCTGATTATGATTTATTAAGCTGACAATTTATTACAGGCTCAACCTTTGAACATGGCTTAAAGAACTCTCAGTAGTTCTTCAAGATTTTAGGTTTTTTCTTCACTGTCAATCAAACTATAGTATCCACTGTGTAAAATTAAGAGGGCAATAGTTAAAAGCAAGTAGAAGTTGCAAATGTAAGTGTTGGCAGGAACATGCAGGTTTGTTTTCACCCTCTCATATCTGTGGTTCTTCTGGATTTGGAAAGACTTTAGGAGCAATTTCACCTTGGGAATCTAAACTTGCCATGTTTTAGTATAAATAAGATAAAATAAAACTTAGAATTAGATAAAATAAAAAACTTACTGTGCTTTTCAAAAACATGTGACCAAACACTGAAATTCAAAAGCAAAAAAACTTTTAACACCAAACAGATCAAAATCTACCAATGACCCCAAATCACGACCCATGACCTTTTGTTTCCTAATGGTTCCGCTAAGCTCTGAATGTGAGAAAGCACCGATTTTTCAGAATTTGATTGACATTGCAGAAAAACTCAAAATCCAAAGACGTGTGAAAAGACATAAAGAAAACGTTTTAGCTATAAATGCAAGCAGACTGTTGTGTCAAAGATGTGGCACTATAAAGATGCTAATCGAGCTTGATCTTAATGTCCGCTGAAGCTAAGAAGTGGTTATGAAGACCAGCTCAGTCGCTAATGAAACTGTTAAACATTATGGCTTTACTATCTGTAAAGCCGAGGGGCTTCGAACAGGACAATCATTTTACTCATAGAAATGTTAAGCTTTGTGTGTTATAAACCCGATGCATGTAAATATATAAAGCCAGCCTTCAAAAAGTCTGGATCTTTCCTCAGGCCTGAAATATTTGTAAACTTGAGGATTAAATATATAGGCATGCTGAGTGATATTTCAAGCGAAAAATTGATGCTTATTTACCTGGGTCTAACAAATACACTGGCTCATTAAATTACCTGTGTTTAACAAATACAGCAAAAGTACGTTGGGGTGTTAATTTGCCTGTGTCTAACAAATACCATAATTTTCCTATGTCTAACAAATACACTGAGGCATTAACTTGCCTGTGCATGTGTCTTACAAATACGCTGGGGCATTAATTTGCCTGTGTCTAATAAATACACTGGGGCATTAATTTGCCAGTGTTTAACAAAATACACTGGGCATTAACTTGCCTGTGTTTAACGAAATACACTGGGGCATTAATTTGCCTGTGTCTAACAACAACACTGCCGCATTTATTTTCCTGTGTCTAATGAACAAACATTTGAAGTATTTACTTCTCTCTAACAATATGTAATCCTTCACCAATGCAATGGCAACTAAGATAAAGGCGTTTGAAAACTGAAAAATCTGGACGTGCTGTATATTTTTTAACCAAGCAGGCACGAAACCACTAGCCACGAAAAATGTAACAGCAAAGAAAGGGTAGCCCTGTTCCATTGTTTTACTGTGTTACATATCAGACGTTCAGGAAAACTCGTTTACCGTAATGAGGAAAATTTGCCGTTAAAACGTGTCAGAATTAATCAGGCTTATAACACCTTCATAAGGCTTGTCTTCTTTTTGGTGTGGTTTGTCTTTCAGCTCCTACTGTGATTTAGGTAAAGCAGCAGGGACCCAAATTCCTGAACCGGCCTAAGCCTGTCATGTTATGTTGGTTATCAGTATTTTTCATTTTTCCCCTTAGACTAACAGATTTGAGACAAAATTTTGGAGGCGAAAAAAGAATTTGAACCACAACATTTAAACTACCATAATAATTGACAGATAGACCCTAACCTTTTTAGGCAGGGGAATCTCTATTCAGGGCACACCATTGGACCATGACAAGTGTCCTCTGAATAGAGGTATCTCCTGAATGGTGATGGACTGGGGTTTGTATAAATTGTTAATTAACGAACAAATATGAAAATAATGAGACATTAAAATATGGATAAAAAAGCATGATTAACTTTTCGATTAACTTTAAAGATTATATGAAATAGTCTGAACCAAGATCTTTGACGGTGACCAATTATTGCGAATTGTATATCAAGACAATTTATTAACCCTCGGACATACACGCAGTCATACCCCTTCTGTGGTACAGGGGGGGTGGATGAACCCCCCTTGAGTTTTTGATATGTTGCAGAACTTCGAAACAATTTTGCCCTCAGTGGAAAGCCTCTGATCTTTTCTACAAGATGAGGTATATTTTATGGGTGGTGGCTCTGCTAGAGGTCTGTGATGTCACCAAACATGGTCACTTTCTTGGCTGCCACCTTCAATTTTATGAAGAATTAACAATCAACTGAAAATTGTGAGAATAAATATTTTTTGCGCTTAACATGTAAAATAGCACAAATAATTACTTTGCATCATTTTATCCACAAACTTTACTTTTATTCCTGAAAAAAAGTTAAAAAAACATAAATTTTTATTGAAAAATGGCTTGACCACCTGCTACGTATGACGTTATATCTTGCAACCATAATAACTGACCATCACTAAACTTGTCTCAAACTGCTCATGAAGAGTAAACAACGAACCTCCCCGGGCACCACATATCAATAGTGATATGTGTTGCATCAATATAAAATTCTTGAATGATTAAATCCTTCTTGAAGTTGAATGAATATAGTTTCTTCTTTGAAGTTGAATAAGTGTAATACCTTGAAGTTCAACAAAAATGCAGTTCTTGAATATTAATATTCTTTGTTGTACACAAATATGTCCACTTCTTGAATTTTTCAACAAATGGCCAACCATAGTATTATAGTTAAAATGCCAAATATATAAGATCTTCAAATTGGACAAGTGCCCTTGAATGAACAGTGAAAATTTATTGAGTAATTTTTTGCAGGAAAAAGTACTCACAACCAGAGGATAGAGCGTTTGTGGCGAGGTGTATATGAGGACTGTCTTCCTTTGTTCTATCAACCATTTCAGTACCTTCAA
>OZ038002.1:27382838-27385338 GCA_964035705.1 Porites rus | reverse complement strand
ATATTTCGAAATATTGTGAAGAGGTTAAATAACAACCGAAAATTGAACAAAGGCATGGATATTAAATTAGCAACGACTAATATCATAAAATAAGTGGGAGGTAGTCTGTTAACATCCATCCTATCAATTAGGCTGATCAATGGGCAGAACTCTTGCACCAACAATTGGTAAAACACTTTGATTGGCCGCTGTTGGTTGATTGGCATCAGAAGGCGCTAGTAAATAAATGAAAAAGAGGACCGGGGGTAATTTACTGAGGAGGATTGTTGACAAAGAAATGGCTTTAGGATCAGCATTAATAAAGATGTCTGGAGGTCAAGTAGGAGGCTATTTAATCCCGCAGAATACAATCAATCAGTTAATTGCTTATAAGCACATCCGCAGAACAGAAGCAGGATATTCTTAATGCTCTTCAAACAGGTCAAATGACAGGTTCAAGTGTTCGTATTAAACCAACCCAAACACAGCTAGGTAATGGCCTTCGGACTATTCTAGCAACAACTGGTATTCCTCTAGCTGTGGAAGCCATAAGGAAATTAACTGGTATGGAGCCCCTCGTGTTGGAAGATATGTGAAACAAGATGGCCATGGAGCCCCTCGATTAAGCGTGTACCAACCATCTCCCCCCTTTATCGGAACATGGGAACAGATGCGCAGCGGTGGTGAAAAAAACTGGGTCAAAGGGCAAAGGCCTGCTCAAGACCAGTCTTGAGAACCATACTGTAAAACCCAAATTCCACAAAAATATTCCAGTGAGTAATCGTCATCTGCTAGAATGGTGCAGACATTTGAATATACCAATAAAAGATATACTACCAAGAGATCAAACTATTCCACATAATCACAGGCAAGCATTATTTATTCATAATCTTGAGCCATCCTATATGAATGGGTCTCATTGGGTCGCCACATATGTACAAAATGGTGTGATCAATTATTTTGACAGTTTTGGCATGCCTCCTGTCCAGGAAATTGTTAATCATGCCAGAAATAGGAATCTGACACTCCTACATCAGGACAATCAGATACCGTGTATAATGACAACTACTCGTGGGTATTTTTGTACTTTTTGAGTGAAATGAATAGGGGAACATAATATTATGATTCGTTAGGAACATTTAATACGCACGACACAATAAGGGAGGATTTCAAAATAGTATAATCTATATACATGAATAAATTCTGTGTATATTGCCAAGGAGTTACTTCACATTATGTAAATGAAAATGGTGTTTTAGAATGCCTCAACTGTGCACCTATAAGTGAGAGTGAATATGAGGATTCAGATAGCAGCTGTGGAGACCCAACTTATGTTCCAGATAGCAGTGATAGTGATAGTGATTAAAAAAAGAAGCCCCATGGTTGTATGAACATATAGTATATAGAAATGGTAAAATCATATTGCGTCAAAGAAAAAAGACAAACAGAATGCGTGCCGGGCAGTGAAACCACTGTTAGAGCAAAGAATGGCGGATTGATGATGAAATGCAAATGTGCCTCTTGTGGGATTACAAAGACTAAATTCATAAAGGGAAACTAATGGGGCCCCCTCAAGCAGGGGGCGGTGAGATGGCAGGAGAAGCAGTAGGCTTTTAATAAAAAAAAAAGTCTTCCATATATGGCAAAAAAGAATGTAGAAATGGCAAGATATTATGGTTCCGAAGCTCTGAGAAATAAAAGTTTACAAAAGGGCATAAATTATGAACTAAAAAAGCTCACTCCTGCGGTTGGGTCTGAAGCTCTTGATCAATTGTCAACAAAGATTAGGCCAAGCAAAAAGTACAGAACTGATAGAAAGGATTTGAACGGCAGATCTATACAATTATTTGAAAAAGTAGATGACAACTTAACGGATCCAAAAAAATACAAAAAAACATATCAACGAGATCTAGCCAAATATGCATGGCAACAAGCACAAATATTTGGATATGGGGGAACATTGGGGCAATTCCGTACTGCCCTTGGATTAGCTGATATTGTACCAATGAAAGGTACCATTAATTTAAATCTAGCACGAATTATGAGGGCAACACTAGGATCAGTACTCACAGGATCTGGGATTATTGATAAAGCCAAAGAAAAGGGAGTAAATAAACTCACAAAAAGTGGTGTCGCTGGAAGCCTTTATCATGTGGATTTCAAAACAGGCTACAAATTATTAACAGACCCTGATACCTGGAAAGTACCAACTAAACAAGAAATTGCTAGTATGAAGGAACGTGTGGCAGCCTTGGAAAGATCTTATGCTGCTGTGAAAACTCTTGGCTTCAAAGGTTCTTACACAAGCTTCGCAAAAAATATTGGAGCGTCCATAAACCCGCTTATACATTTCCAGGTTTTGGAAATGGAAAAGACATTCATAAGCAAATTGGCAAATTACCAAAACCAAAGGCTGGATGGACATTGCCAGCGCATAAATACACAGGTCCATATAACGATTTAGAAAACCAAGTATGGTACCATAAAGATAGTGGTGAAATAATAAAAATTTATGATCCAC